>MU677398.1:105862-149348 GCA_026770625.1 Nicotiana glauca
CACATGAATACCAAACCGCCATTCCGGCTAATAGCGACAATACCAAACATATAAGTTCAAAACACTTGCTCACGCGATCAGCACCTCAGTGCTCAAGCCATAGGTAAGATCCGGCCTCAAGTCCTCCAGACTGGCCCAACATCAAACTCACGGAGATTACATCTCACCCCTTGATCGGGGAATCACAAGCCATCAAGGCACAAACAATACTGAGCATTCATGTGCACATACAGACGTGAGAAAGTAATTTCAAGAGTATATCTCAAGCTGAATCAAGTACGCACGATAAGAATTCCAAGAAAGTGAAGTTTTCCTAAAGGTTTTGCAGCCTCTCGAGGATAAATACAGGCGTCTCCGTACCGATCCACGAGACTCTACTAAACCTGCTCATGACTCGTGAGACCTAGTAACCTAGGCTCTGATACAAACTTGTCATGACCCAATTTCCATACCCGGTCGTGATGGCGCCTCTCGTGAAGACAAGGCCAGCCAACTAACCCAAATCCTCTCAAATAGACCATTTTTTTTATATAAATGAATAGATAGTACGACTTATTGGCATTAAAAACTATTAATTACAATCCGACCGGGGTGCCACAAGTCACGAGTATCTAAAGAAGATTGAACACCACTACAGGGCCAATAGTATATAAAAATAAAAACTGGAGTTCAAAAGATGAAGTCCGGTGCCGCGAACGCTGACGGTCACCTTGCTCTACTACAATAGTAATACATCCAATCAGCTAATAACCCGCTACCGGGTCAACAATACCTGCAACTGCATGCGAGGTGCAGGGAGTAAAGTGAGTACTCTAACTCAGTAAGTAATAAGAGTAAATAACAACTGAGCAGTAAGAAATAACGTAAAGCAACCAACGTGTTATATAGAAGCCGGGTACAATTTTCTAAGAAAGATAGTGAAATATGTGATATCTTTAGAAATGCCTTGGCTCAGTTCAAATCTCTTTTGAAAACGGTCTTTTCAATAATTACAAAAATAATCGCAAACAGTTAGTACTGATAGGCACAGAAAATCCGCCCCTTGGGCATTAATACTACAATATAACAGGTAAGAAGACAAATAAGTATGCAAGATGAGCACATAAAAGTTCGCCCCTCGGGCACAGCTCAAATCAATACCAGCCCCTCGGGCTCAATATCAAATGCTCAGAATAGTATCAGTCCCTCAGGCACAGTGTCACATCACTCATATCAGTATCAGCCCCTCGGGCTCAGTATTAGTCACACAGTACAACATCAGCCCCTCAGGCTCACTCTCAAATCACATGGGTATCCGCGCTCACTGTGGGTGTGCAGACTCCGGAGGGGCACCTACAACCCAGGCGCTATCAATATGGCCTGAAAGCCTGAACAATATCACTGCGAGGCCTGAAAGCCTGCTCATAATACACTCGAGGCCTGAAAGCCTCCTCAACAATCACTCGAGGCCTGAAAGCCTCCTCATATCATTCGAGGCCTGAAAGCCTCCTCGCATCACTCGTCAGATCCTCAATCATGGCCCTCGGCCTCAATCAGTCCAAAATAATCATAAGCCCTTCAGGCATTAGTAAAACAAAAATGCTTAGCTCAAACAATAGTTCAAATATCGGTTAAAACTCAAGGTTGAGTAAAAATATAGCTGAGTTCATGAAAGAGTGTAATTCAAATGGACTGAGTTCAAATAATATTTCAAATAGTGAGGAAAACAGTGATGATAGCTCACAAGAAGTTCAAACAGTCGGCAATAAGCCCCAAGTATGGCAATAAGCCCAAGTCATAGTGAAAAACAACAAGCCACAGTGAAATACGTGGTAAAATCAACAACCGGGATGGACCAAGTCACAATCCCCCAACGGTTCTCTACCCCACGCTCTCTATCCGGCGTGCAAGTCACCTCAATATAGCATTATGGGTGCAAATTCGGGGTGTCGAACCCTCAGGATATCATTTACAAGTATTACTCATCTCGAACCGGTGAAATCTCTAGCTCGCGATGCCTTTGCCCCTCAAATCGGCCTCCACGCGCGTTGTATCTAAACAAAATCAGAGCGAATACATCACAATATGCTAAGGAAACAATATCCGATCGAAAACAATCAAAATATAGCAAAATCTCGAAACTAGCAAGACCCGAGCCCCGGGCCAGCTTCTCGAAAAATTACAAAATTACATTATCGGATTCCTCGTCTCTCCACGAGTCCATACATACCAAGAACTCCTAAATCCGAGCTCAAATGACCCATCAGATCCCAATTTGAAAATATAAAAAACTCAAGCCCTAGCTTTACCCCTTTTTAATGAATTTCAATCAATTTTCATGGTAATTCTACCATAAAGTTGAATAAATAGGCCAAGGAACTTACCTCCATTCGATTCTCAGTCAAAACCCTCGAAAATTCTCGCCCAAAGCTCCCAAAATCGCTCAGCAATGGAGGAAAAATGACATAAGCTCGCGGATGAAATAATGATATAAAACCCTTCTGCCAACAACGATTTTTCGCTTCTGCGATCCCGTTTCCGCTTATGCGGGACTGCTTCTGCGGCCATAACTCTACTTATGTGGTTTTCATTAAAGTTCACAAATTCCCGCTTTTGCGTCCAAAAATCCGCTTATGCGGATCACCCATTGCCGCTTCTGCGGTTGAAAGTCCGCTCCTGCGGACTCGCTTTTGCGAACACTGTTCCACTTTTGCGGAAACTCCTCACCAGGCCAAGAACCGCTTCTGCGGAACTGCTTCTGCGGTCCATTTCCGCAGAAGCGGAAATACCAGATGACAGCAATACAGGCCTGAAGCAAACTTCAAAAACTCTCGTTTAAACACCCGATCTCACCCCGAGGCCCCCGGGACCTCAACTAAAAATACCAACATGCTCTATTACCTTATTCAAACTTGCTCGAACCATCAAAACACTATCATTAACATAAAAATCCTTAAATTTCATCAAATCAAAGCTTAAGTTTCTTAAAAACTTCCGAATTGCACATTCGATCAAAAACTCGACCAAACGATGTCCGAATGACCTGAAAATTTGCACACATCCAAAATCACCCAACGAAGCTACAGAAACTCTCGAAATTTCATTCCGACTCTCGGATCAAAATCTCACCCATCAACCGGAATTCGTCAAAATACTAACTTCGCCAATTCAAGTCTAATTTTACACTAGACCTCCAAAATCACTCCCGATCACGCTCCTAAGTCACAAATCACCTCCCGAAGCTAACCGAAACGCTGGAAATCACATCCGAGCCCTCTAACTCATAAGTCAACGTCCGGATGACTTTTCCAACTTAAGCTTTCCTTAAAGAGACTAAGTGTCTCATTTCTCATCAAAATCAATCCAAATCAACTCTAACACACCACATACCGATAACGAAACATGAAGAAGCATGAAATGGGAGAAATAGATCAATAACACATGAGACGACGGGCCGGGTCGTCACAAATTTATGTGAATCTTTTTGACTGGACATGGATTATAAGAAAAAATAAAGACTTTTGAAATTTGTGGTACAAAACAAGTAGAAAAACGAGCCTAGAATATTTATGTGGTTATAAAAACTTCTCATTAAGGGTTGAATTGTAAGTTTAAGCTAAATTGTTACCAAATTTAGAAAGGGACCATTCTTTTTGTAATGGACAAAAAAAAAAATAGGTTCACATAATCTGGAACAGAGGGAGCAATATTTTATACGGAAATAAAATTTGGACAGAAATACCCTAGCTAAAACACTAAAAGTTCCGGCATAATATGTTAGATTATGTATGGAGCTTTTGCCCATAAAGTTTCAGCATATTAGGTTGGAATTCTAACATATTATATTGAATTTTTTCGGATCTTTAATGATGTTTTTGTTCAGATTTTATTTTTATATGAAAAAATGACTAAATTTCAATTACTTTTAAAATTATGGCTAATTTTTAATTAGCGGTTATAAATCAAGCTATTTCTGATCTTTTACAAAATATAACATATCTAAAAGACTAAATCATTCAATCTCCTAAGCATTTAAGCTAACGCAGGAAAATAATAATTTTTTTTAAAAAAAATTCTTACGTTGTGTCTGTGTCATTTTTGGCTTGGCGTGCCCTCCGAAAGGGAAATCATATCTACATATTAGAAAATTATTCTTTCTTAGTGTGAACATATGGAAACAAAATCAGATATCCTACATTAATTTTAAAAAAGATTTGTTCCTCGGAATCAGACACTAAAATAATGGCTTTCTCCTGGCTTTTATATGTACTCTTTTCGATTCTAATGAATCTAATAACTTTAACTTAAGACATTTTTTCCAAAACTGACTCAAAAGCAAAACTTTTTCATAAAGCTACCCACCTAGATGAGTTTTTCTCACTGGCCACTCACGCTTCTTCTAGCTTTCTTCTCTTCATTTTTAGTGCTTTAATTTGGTTGTTTTTATTCCCCATTTTATTCATCATTTGTACTCCTATTTGTTCTAAAGTTGTCTTGTTCAATTTTTTTTTACGAGAATTTAATGTTACGCAAATAACCAGTTTATTTTTAGGTGATATATATAATTAATGCTGATTATTTTAGCATTTTTAGGTTTAAGCGATTGGTTATCGACTATTTAAGTTAATTTTTCTTATTTATCTGCGATTTTTACACACTGTGTAGAATTTTATGGCGGCTCGATGATACCTGTTTAGGTACTTATTCTCCACGACACCAATTCTTATATCTGTGATATAATACCATTAGTAATTAGACTACGTCTTGTTTCCTTTACTTGATCATCCAATAAACGACGCACAAATGTCTTATTAGCAATCTATATAACCCTAACTCAATTGTAATCTACAACTCAAAGGCTTTTGACCAAGAGTTTTCTTGAATTATCTATTTTGTAAAGTTGAAGACATGAATACCTTAGGTCTTGTATTTCAATAAATGTGGAACATATGTTACTTCCTACCCATCAACCTTACTAGTGATATTGTCCACGTTAATTTGAGTATTCTCCTTCTACTTCAAAATGTGTTTGTTATATTCTAAGGCTTATTATTTTAATATCTCTGGTATATTGCTAATGTAAAATTTGTTTGGAGGGTATTTTAAATATAGTCTTGACCAAGATCCAATACCTTACAAACTATATACTTCAATTAAAGTTTTATATTACAATAACAATAATTATGTTTCAATTTCAAATTAGTCAGCAATTATATAAATATTAAATTTTTTATAACGACCCGACAGGTCGTTTCAGCATTTGCACTTCGCTCGGTGGTTTACGAGCACGATTAGCTCCATATGATATATTATGACTTGTGTGAATCGTCGGTTTTGATTTTAAGGTAATTCAGAATTTATTTGGAAGAATGATTCTCACTAGGAAGCTTTAAATTGGAAGAGTTGACCAAGTTTAACTTTTTAGTATTTGACCTCGGATTGGAGTTTTGATGGTTCTGTTAGCTCCGTTGGGTGATTTTGGACTTAGGAGCATATCTGGATTGTGATTTGGAGGTACGTAGTTGAATTTGGCTTGAAATGGCGAAAGTTAGATTTTTGAAAAGTTTGACCGGGAGAGGACTTTTTGATATCGAATTCGGATTGTGGTTCCGGGAATTGGAATAGCTTCATTATATCATTTGAGACTTGTGTGCAAAAATTTGGGTTCATTCCGAGTTGGTTTGCTACGTTTCGGCATGAGTTATGGAAGTTGAAAAGTTCAAAGTTCATCAAATTTGATTTGGGGTGCGATTTGTCGTTTCGTTGTTGTTATGTGTAATTTGAGGCCTCGAGTAGGCCCGTATTGTGTTTCCGGACTTGTTCGTATATTCGGATGGGGTCTCGAGGGGCTCAAGTGAGGATCGGGGGGATTTCGGATCATTTTGGTACTGTTGTGTTCTGCTGATTTCTGGTGTCGTAGCCCTTCATCGCAATTGCGATTAGCTGACCATGTTCGCATAGGGTTCGGGCAAGTCTTCTTCGCATTCACATATGAGGAATCGTGGACGCATGGGGTTGAGCTGGGAGCTGGAGCTGGAGGCCTTCTTCATCGCTTGGCATATTTGGAGCTACGTTCGTAGAGTTCAGAGCCCGCTATGAGTCGCGTTCGCGAGGAGTTTACCGCGAACGCGATGTGTATTTTGGTGACAGAAATTTTTTTTCATCGTGAACGCGATGGATTTTCCCAGTTTGCGTAAGAGGATGCCTAGGCAGAAGTATGAAGTACTCTATTTCGAGGGTTTCAGCTATTTTTACATTTTGGGAGCTATGGAGCTTGGATTAAGGCGATTCTTGAAGCAATTTTCACCATGTGGACTGCGTTAAGTTTTCTTTACTCATTTTTTATTTTATATCATGAATCTATCTTCGTTTTCCGCATTTGATTGGGGGTTCCAAAAGAGAATATTGGGGGGTTTAGCCTAAAGTTTCATAAATTGAATTTTTGAGTTTCGAACATCGATTCGGAGTCGGATTTGAGTGAAACTATTATGGTTGGATTCATAATTGAATGAGTTGTCAGATTTTGTGAGTTTTGTTGGGTTCCGAGGTGGAGGCCCGGGTCTGATTTTTTGGATGATTTTGGGTTTTTGATTAAAGATTCAACGTTTATGAATGGGTTTGTTTCCTTTGGCATTACTTGATGTATTTGAGTTACTTTTGGCTAGTTTTGCACTGATCGAAGGTCGATACTCGCAAGATGGTATTTTTTGGAGCGTCGCTTGGCTTGCTCGGTATTGAAATTAGCTTGTACGAGGTAAGTAACACTTCTAAACTTGATGTTAAGGGTATAAAACCTCAAATTACGCGCTATATGATTGGTGTTGAGGTGACGCACATGCTAGGTGACGAGCGTGTGTGCGTGCACAGTGTGAATTGTGACTCCGTTATTTTTGTGGTACTGTATAGTTACCTGATCTTACCTGTAACCATGAAATTTTTACGAACTTGAGCTGTTGAGTTGTGTTCCATGTTAGAACCCATGTCTAGGCTACATATTTATCCTGTTGGGACCCATTGAGGTTATTTTTGTTGTTGAGTTATCAGCATTCATTATATTACATACTCAGTCATACGAATTCATATGCATATCATATCTCAGTCTCTGTTATCATTTATTGATACATCATATCATCATTTTGGGCTAGTTTTATGGCATTGTAAGCCCGAGAGACTGGAAAGATTGATGACTGAGTTAGGCCGAGGGCCTGAGTGTAAGTGATATTATGAGATCGAGCTGCACACCGCAGCATGTTATATTGATTATATATATGGGATGTGGCTGCATACTATAGCGGTTATACTGATTTATGATAGCGCTTGGGCTGAAGGAGTCCCTCTGAAGTCTGCACCCCCCTCCCCAGTGAGCGCGGTAGATTATATCGAGCGATGGATCTTCCCTGGACATGGATCTTTTCTGAAGAAGTTATATACATGGGGATGGATCTTTCTAACGGGCTGGATTTTGCCCAACTCAGTACTAAGTGAGTTATAGTCAGTTGATGTATATATATTCCAGGATGGATCTTCCCTGGTCCGGATTGGCACATACTGCACTGAGTGATTGAGCATGATAAGTAAAAAGTGTGAGACAATGAGATTGAGTCCTCTGAGAGTGTGAGTACATGAGTTCATCTCTGAGATACATTGCATTGACATGTACATGACATACATGCATAAAGATGCATTTTTCTCATATTGTACGCTATAACGCCACTCATGACTTCTCACACATATTGACATATGGGCATAGAGAGGTATTTTACACTTGCTATCTAGAAATAAAATGAAACATCTTATTTATTGTTGAAAGGATTTTTGGGAAAATTACAGTTTTCAAACTTACTCGTATTTTCGACGATTTCAGTAAAGGATTTAGGTTTTATCTCTGAGTTACTATTTTATTAATTGCCTTGCATTATTATGAACTGTTGTTGGCTATTGGTGTTGAACTCGACCTTTGTTCCAGCTCGTCACTAATTTCAACCTAAGGTAAGTTTTGTTACTTATTGAGTACATGGAGTCGGTTGTACTCATACTAAACTTCGCACCTTACGTGCAGATGTTGGCTCCTGATGTTGTTGTGATCGACAGGAGCTAGAATCAAAGATGTACCTACATTCTGGTTGTAGTTGCCTCTTGTTCATGGCAACCTTAGATTCATAAAACTCTATTTATGTACTTTTCAAACAAATGATGTATTTACTTCATACCAGTTTTGTAAATTCTATTCTTAAAAACTCATGATTTGTACTACCAATTCTTGGGGAATGTATAAGATTCACACATTTTCTTTAATTAATTATCTTATTAAATTTCATTGGAATTGGATAGGTGTTAATTGGCTTACCTAGCGGGTTAGGTTAGGTGCCATCATGACTAGTTGGATTTTGGGTCATGACAAGTTGGTATCAGAGCACTAGGTTCATAGGTTCTACAAGTCATGAACAAGTGTCTAGTAGAGTCTTGCGGATCGGTATGTTGATGTCCATACCTATCTTTGAGAGGCTACAAGACATTTAGAATATACTCCCATCTTTCTTTCCTTATTGTGCGACATTGATTCAGCTTGAAGCGTAACTCTTTGAATTCCTTCCATGCATTCGTATACGTATGTGATCACTTAGTATCAGCTCTGCATCAACGGCTTGTGATTTCATGAATGAGGTGCGAGATGTGATTCCTATGTGCTAATGATGGGTCAATCTAGAGGACTTGAGGCCGAGTTTGAGTGTAGCTTGAGCACGGAGATTTTGGTTGTGCGAGCATGTGCTTTTAGACTTATACGTTTGGTAGTATCTCCATTAGTGGAATTCGTGGGTCGAGTAGTGGTTGGATGGCTATGTGATGATTATGATGTGACTATGAGATATGTTCATATGGTTTGAATCTGACGAGAAGAGTTTGCTTGAGATGTAGAAAGGACTATCGGGTGCTTGATTTTTGTCTTGATTCGACGTATGGTCTCGATTATGAGTATATTGGAGGATCTTTCCTATTGCTTAATGCGGAACGACTTAGGTACTCATGTCTTATTTTTGAGTTCAGATTCGGGAAGAGTAAGTGATTGCTTTGTAGTTGTGGCTGTGAAAGGGTATAAAGAGATGCCAGTCTGAGGCAAAGTAGGTGGGTTATCTCCTGCGGGATGTCATGGGGTTGTGTGATCCCTATGTTATTTGGTAGAGAGTTCAGTTTTACCAGTGAATTATATGTGTTGCAATTTGAGTTTGGATCGCTCATGGAAGTTGGCTAGATTGTTACAAGGGTGAATGCGAGAATTGCAGATGAATTGAGGTGTTAGGGGGTTTGTGTTACATGAGCTTATGAAGGATTTAGTTGAATCTCACTGCGGTATTATGACAGGAATACAGTATGGTTATTATGAGTTATCGACTGTTTTGATCCATGTCTTTGAGCCAACTGGGGGAGTCCGCTATCACCGATTTGATTGCTTGGTTGTGTATTGCGCTAAATTTGGGTTTGAGGCATACTTATGAATCAGTTATGACTTGCAGAGGTTGAGATCGAGGATGACTCAAGTAAGGAATATTTTGGATACGGGTTGTATTACTCCATGTGAATATGGAAATCATGGAATGATTGAGTAATTATTTGTGAAGGATGTAGTGTACATGGAGTAGGAATTTATTTGGTTGTATTAAGGTGGGGTTACTTCCTTGGGTATTGGTGTGCTAATGAGGCATAAGTCGTTCGGTCCATTTGGTCGGTTTAATTGATATTTGAGTAGAATGGAAGACTCTCTAGAATAGTTCTAGTGGGTTCACGATTTATATGTAGCAATTAAGAGTTTTCCGGATTTGTATCTGGTTAGAACCTGAGATTTACATTGGATGTTATCAGGACTCGCGGTATTTCTATATCATTGTGGATTATGCACTTCAGTATCAAGGAGGTGAAGGAAACAATTTTAGGTTCACATAAGGTCTCTTCAGAGTAGGTGTATCGCTTGTGGTGCTTTGGAGTACTTAAGAGGGAATTCAACGGCTTATGGGCCTTAGGGCAGTGCGGTTTCATGCTAGGATCTCGTGGGTTGAATTTTGGTTAAGGATCGTGGTGTTCTGACACGGAGAAGTGTCAAGTTGAGGGTAGTTCGAAAGGAACTCGGAGAAATAGTATAGCTCGGTAGTAGGTTAGATCAACACTATAATAGGTGTGATCGATTCTTTGGGTGCTTGTGGTATGGTGGGTTTCTACAGGTTCTTTGTGGAAACAATCTTGGGTTTAGTGACCTAATTGGCTTAGTTGAGTTAGAGAGATTCAGTTCTGATGGATTGATTATGTGCAAATGGGTTCCAGAGAGTTCTCGATAGTTTCTACCATGATTTAATATGGATATTTCCTATTGGCATGAGGAGCATGTTGCGTGTTGTGATTTTCTCTTGGATGAGATCAAATAAAAGGTTTCTGACTGAATGGGTATGTATTCTGCTGGCGACTCAGAGTTGATCATGAGATTCTCGTGTTTTCCATATGATTGCATGATAGATGTGGTGTGTTGTGTAGAATTGAGATTTGCATGTACAAGTCAAGGTTCAGTTTTGAAGAGAAGGCCTTGAATTCTTAGACAACATCGATGGTTTCTGATGTTTAGATGAATGTTATAACTATTTGGTATTGCCTAAGGAGAGCGTGTATTTCAGAAGGTGCACTGTGTTTTGACTTTGGATGCTTCATTGGTATTGTGGTACTCACCTGTTTGATCGACTGCTGATATTTAGATTTTGCTATATAGCACACAAGAAAATTATGGAAGTATTCCTCGTGGGATGGTCGCGTGTGAGAGATGTGTTAAATATTCGGGCAGTGGAATTGGGATCAAATATGGTGATTCGTGTGTTCTATGAATTTGGAGACCGGGAGTCCTCAGAAACAAATTATTTCGTGGTTGTGGACTGTAAAGATGTGGCCAAAGCTAGCCAGATGATAGTATGCTTATGGTTCAGTCATTGTGGACTTTTGGAGGGTTATGTATCTATTTATGGATAATTAGAGTTGATTTGGGGCCCATTGATAGGCCCAATGAGGATGTATATTCTACACCGAGTCGGATTAATTGACTTCAAAACTTCCATTGTTGAGGAATGTGCCATTCGATTAGAATTGATTTTTATTCGTATCTGATATGTTCTATGTGTTACTCTTCTAGACTATGAGGAGTTGTGATATGTTGGTTACATGCACGCATGGTGCGGTTCTATTTGATCTTTGTAGCGGAATTTGAGCGATATAGGTATTTGGGTGATGCATGATTGATTGCGTATTGGTTATGTTCTTTTGGGTTTGTGTGGAATTGTGTCATTTGCTTCTCCGTGGTTTTGGTAATGCACCTTGGGTTCTTGATGTCGAATTACGCGTGGTTATTGATTTTGAGCAGGGTGGCTTGAAGTATTTCATATGGACCAATGTTTGTATAGGGTCACGCATTGCAGCATAGTTATGTTGAGATGTGATCCTTTATGTTAGATTCGCATGTTATGTTCTACGGTGTGTGCTGGGTTTTAGCATTTTGTTATGGCGGTACTTGTTGAGCCCGCAGGGCGGTTCTCTTGTTTGAGTCATTTTCCATGGTTGAGTACATTTGAATTGTTGCGTATTGGTGCATGAATTGCACGGTTTGTGGCTCTGGGCAGTATTGATGTGGCATGTTAGTAGAATAGTTGGTATTTGATAAGATGAGGTCGTTAGATCTAGGATATGTGCTATAGGATTGATTACGATATATTTTAAAGGATAATATCGTTGATCGGCTTAGAAATTGGCTATGGTCTTGTCGAAGAAGAGGGAGCTCCATGACTTGTTGATCTGATGAATGGTTATAAGTTTCTGTGTGTTTCTTTCATCATCTACAGTACACAAAGGCTTTAGAACGAGGTTTCGCTTGACATGAGGTTTATTATCGATATTGGGTTGTTTTGAGCAGTTACTATGATCGAAAATTTTGCTACAAGTATGCAAGTCATGTGGTATGTCGGGTGATTACATCTTGGGCTGTGATTATGGCTTAATACATCTTGTTCAGACTTACACAGTGTGTAGATGCAAAGTTCGGGCCTTGTAGTAAATTTCGAATATTGGAAATTGAATTCTGTGGTTTATGGATTAAGGTTGAAGTAATGATCTTCAGTCATGTTATGTTGTCGCGCCTATATAGACTAGGGTGACGTGGGATCACCCCCTAGGGATGTGCATGGTAAGATTACACAATGGTTTGGCAGTTTGGAACAACTCTGAGCACGTTCAAGGATGAAAGTACGTTTAAGTGGGGGAGTATGTAATGACCCGACCGGTCGTTTTGAGCATTTGCACTTCGCTCGGTAGTTTACGAGCACGAGTAGCTCTGTATGATATATTATTACTTGTGCGAATCATCTGTTTTGGTTTCAAGTAATTTGGAAGAATGACTCTCAACTAGAAACTTTAAATTGGAAGAGTGGACCAAGTTTGACTTTTTAGTATTTGACCTCGTATTGGAGTTTTGATGGTTTCACTAGCTCCGTTGGGAGATTTTGGACTTCGGAGCGTGTCTGTTGTGATTTGGGGGTCCGCAGTTGAATTTGGCTTGAAATGGCGAAAGTTGAATATTGTAAAGTTTGACCAGGAGTGGACTTTTTGATATCGGAATCGCATTGTGGTTCCGGGAATTGGAATATCTTCTTTATATTATTTGGGACTTGTGTGCAAAATTTGGATTCATTTCGAGTTGTTTGCTATATTTCGTCACGAGTTATGGAAGTTGAAAAGTTCAAAGTTCATCAAGTTTGATTTGGGGTATGATTTGTCATTTCATTGTTGTTATGGGTGATTTGAGGCCTCAAGTAGGTCTGTATTGTATTTTGGGACTTGTTGGTACATATGGACAGGGTCCCGAGGGGTTCGGGTGAGGATCAGACGGATTTCAGATCATTTTGGCACTGTTGTGTTCTGCTTATTTCTGGTGTCACAACCCTTCATCGCGATCGGGATTAGCTGACTGGGTTCGCGTAGGGTTGGGGCAATTCTTCTTCGTGTTTGCGTATGAGGGATTGCGGACGCATAGGGTTGAGCTGGGAGCTGGAGCTGGAGCTGGAGCTGGAGGCCTTCTTCATCGCGTTTGCGTAGTTGGAGCCGCGTTTGCGAAGTTCAGAGCCTGCTGTGAGTCGCATTCGCGAGGAGTTTACCGTGAACGCGAAGTGTATTTTGGTGGCAGATATTTTTGTTCATCGCGAACGCGATGGATTTCCCGCGTTGACGTAGGAGGACGCCTGGGCAGAAGTATAAAGTACTCTATTTCGAGGGTTTTAACCATTTTTATATTTTGGGAGCTATGGAGCTCGGATTGAGGCGATTCTTGAAGAACTTTTCACCATGTGAATTGGGGTATGTTTTCTTTACTCATTTTTTTAATTTTATATCATGAATCTCTCTTTGTTTTCAACTTTTATTGAGGATTCCAAAAGAGAAAATTTAGGGTTTTAGCCTAATGTTTTATAAAGTGAATTTTAGAGTTTTGAATATCAATTTGGAGTCGGATTTGAATTGAACTAGTATGGTTGGACTCGTAATTGAATGGGTTGTCGGATTTTGTAAGTTTTATTAGGTTCCAAGTTGCGGGTCGGGGTTGGACTTTTTGGATGATTTTGGGCTTTTGATTAAAGATTCAACATTTATCGATGGGTTTGTTTCCTTTAGTGTTACTTGATGTATTTGAGTTATTTTTGGCTAGTTTTGTGTCGTACAGAGGTCTGCACGCGCAAGATGGAATTTTTTTGGAGCATCACTTGGCTTGCTCGGTATTGGAATTAGCTTGTTCGAGGTAAGTAACATTTCTAAACTTAGTGCTGAGGGTATGAAACCCTGAATTACGTGCTATGTGATTGGTGTTGAAGTGACGCACATGTTATGTAACGGGCGCGTGGGAGTGCACCATGTGAATTGTGACTCCGTTTATTTCTATGGTATTGTGTAGTTACCTGATCTTACTTGTAACCATGAAATTTCTACGTACTTGAGCTATTGAGTTGTGATCAATGTTAGAAACCATGTCTAGGCTACATGCTTATCTTGTTGGGACCCACTGAGGTCATTTCTGCTATTGAGTCATCTGCTTTCATATGCATATCATATCTCAGTCTCTATTACCATTTATTAACATATCATATCATCATTTTGGGCTAGTTTCATGACATTATGAGCCCGAGAGACTGGAAAGATTGATGACTGAGCAAGGCCGAGGGCCTGAGTGTGAGTGATTTTATGGGATCGGGGTGCATGACGTAGCATGTTATATTGGTTACATTTATGGGATCGGGTTGTATGCCGCAATGGTTATACTGATTTATAATAGCGCTTGGGCTGAAGGAGCCCTCCATGTTTGCATATACCCTAGTGAGCCGTGTTGATTATATTGATGGATGGATCTTCCCTAGACATGGATTTTGTCCGAAATAGTTATATACCTGGGGATGGATCTTCCCCACGGGCTGGATTTGACCCTACTCACTACTGAGTGAGTGATGGTCAGTTGATGTATATATATTTCGGGATGGATCTTCCTTGGGCCGGATTAGCCATATACAGTACTGAGTGATTGAGCATGATGAGTGAAAAGCATGAGACAATGATATTGAGTACTCTGAAAGTGTGAGCACATGAGTTCATCTCTGAGATATATTGCATTGACATGCACATGCCATATATGCATAGAGATGCATTTTTCTCATATTGTATGGTATAACTCCATTCATGACTTCTCACACATATTGACATATGTGCACAGAGAGGTATTTTACACTTTCTATCTGGAAAGAAATGAAACATCTTATTTATTGTTGAAAGAATTTTTGGGAAAAATTACAGTTTTCAAACTTACTCGTATTTTCGACGATTTCGGTAAAGGATTTGGGTTTTCACTGATATACTTAAAAAGCGCAACCATTTTTCGGGAACTATGAAAAAGCTGAGCATTTTATCTCTGAGTTACTACTTTTATTACTTGCTTTGCGTTGCTATGAACTGTTGTTAGCTATTGGTGTTGGAAGGACCCGATCTTTGTTCCAGCTCGTCAATACTTTCAATCTAAGGTTAGTTTAGTTACTTATTGAGTACATGAGTCGGTTGTAATCATGCTACACTTCTGCACCTTGCGTGCAGTGTTGGCTGCTAATGTTGTTGTGATCGACAGAAGATGGAATTAAAGACGTACCTGCGTTCCGGTTGTAGCTATCTCTTGTTCATAGTAGCCTTAGATTCATAAAACTTGATTTATGTACTTTTCAAACAGATGATGTATTTACTTCATATCAGCTTTATAAGTTCTATTCTTAGAAGCTCATGATTTGTACTACTAGTTCTTGAGTAATGTATAAGATTCAGACATTTTCTTTAATTTAATTGTCTTATTAAATTTCATTGGAATTGGATAGATGTTAATTGACTTACCTAGCAGGTTGGGTTAGGTGTTATCACGACTAATTTGATTTTGAATCGTGACATTTTTATTCCTCTACATAAATAATTTCCTTGTAGTATACATGCATACATCTATATTATATTAAAATCATGAAGGCCTTAGCGAAATATCGTTCGTCTTTTTTACCCCTTAAAAATAAATTTCACACTAGATAAAATAGTCATTTAATTATTTTTCTAAAGTATAAAAATTTGAAATCAATTAAAATTGTACACATTATATCTTTCCTTATTTGAAATTATATGTAATTAGTCCTAATATATAGGACTCACGCCTACTATGACTCAAAAAAAAATTTCCTTTTTTGGAGAAAACAAACTTGAGGTTTAAACGATTGCAAGTTGCTTCGTTGACCAATAAAATATCTTCATTTATGTCTTAGTTTTAATAGAAAATATATCCAATTTTAGACAAACTCAATTGCAAACGTAACGACATTAAGTTTTCTCCAATTAATCCAACAAATGACTAACTTCTATATTGTTTCTATAAGTTAAACTACTTATTATAAAATATTCATTTATAAACTTTACATTGTCACTTAAAAATTTTTTATGAGCTATAAGACAACATTGTCATTCCCAAAAGACTAAAAGAATTAATTTTTGCTATTTATTTTATTAAATAAATTTTAATAAAACTATTTTTATTTTATTGGTTTTTTCATATATATCATGAAATAATAATAATTTTTATAATATATTTAAGTAGAATTCCTCATAATTCACAATAAGCTATTCGAGTACTTCTATGATTAATATTTCTTTCATTAAAATATAAGCTCGAAAGAATACATAAATTGGGTACACGCATAAATCGCGTATATATCTATCTATTTATATCTATATCTATCTATACTATATTAAAAGCACGAAGGTCCTTAGTGAAATATCGTTCGCCTTTTTTACCCTATAAAAATTAATTTTACATTGGGCAAAATAGTCATTTAATTATTTCTCTAATATTTAGGGCAATAGTTGTACAATTTATTTCCAAATATTTAGGGTTTTTAGTTATTTTCTAATATTTAGGACTTCTAAATCAACTAAATTTTCTATATTAAAATTTTCCATATTTGAACTATGTGATATCCCATATTTGTTTTTTAATAGCACATCATACTACGGTTTTTAGGTTTAAAAGATTAAGGGAAAACATTGCACATTCACATTAATAAGACTTCTAAGCTACATAGGCTAAAAGAAAACGTAAATTTAAAAGAAGAAAATAGAAAAAAATAAAAAAATAAAGACTGAAACATTGCAAATTCCCATTAGGATTGTTTCGAAAGCACTTCTTTTAGATTTAGAGTCCCTTTTTTTACATAAGAAAACGTGATTAATGAAACTATTTAATTACAAACAAAAATAAAAAGTCCCTTTTGAGGTTAATAAAATATTTACAAATATATTTCAAGGAATAGTTCACAACTACATAATACAATTTATCGTTATATGCTTTCAATAAGCTATTAATAAATTAAAACATAATTCAATACTCTAATCATTACTAAAAGAAAATTAATTGCTATAAATACTTATATGTTGTTATTCACCAAGCACTAAACATTAAGTAATATGTTTCATCACCTAAAAATATGATAAAATTAATTTCAAACAAAATAAAGTAAAAATTAAGATTTGAAGAAAAAATTATAAAGAATTCAATAATATCATCCTAACAAAAATTATAACATGAAATATTTTTAAATGAGGGGTTCTATCAAATTCACTTCCATAAAGAAAGTGTTTTTGATTTCTAAAATTCAATTAATTCGGAGAGCTTTTGACAAGTCAAAAGATTATTGAGATTTTTATGATCCACAAAGCTAATTACATAAAGCAACACACGAATTGTGGGATGAGCCCGTGTGTAAAGCGTGAGACACATATGAAGCATATGTCGAGCGCTTGAGGAGTAAGCGTTGCAAAATAGGAGCCCACACATAAGTCCAAGAGCATTTCACGAGTATCTTGCCCCGTACAAGTCCCTATTTTATCTAATCCCCGCTTTGCGAATGAAAACAAAAGTGGTTTGTCATAGTTTTGTCATAGTTAAATACAAAGACTCAAAATTAAAATATTCATTAACTTTTACCCGATAAATCCCTCTTTATTTTAAAATATGTTGGAAGTTTAGATATTTAGGATTTAAAAACAATCGCTTTACCTTCTTATTTAAATAATGTAACATGGCCATAATTTTCTGTCATTACATGATTATTATTCGATATTATATTTGAACTCTTTTATTTTTTAAGTATTTATAATTTTTAAGAACTTATCCATTTTCTTAATGCAAATATATTATTTAATAATATTTATATGAATATATAAAAAGTTAAAAAGTTATATATTCACTGCTATGGGTACACGCGCAAAGCGCGTACCCTAAAACTAATATATATATATATATATATATATATACTGGCTGATCATATGTACCTCGGGACCCAATCCGATTTGGGCCTAGCTCTTCGCGTCTCTCACATGCTTGAGAGAGAGAGTATGTGTGTGTTTTAATGGAGCAACATGTAATTAGATTAACCAGTCGTGCATGCAACCACTATAAGTTAATGATAATCCATTAATTAGACAACTCTCAAAAGTCAGTTGGTCGACAAATTCCACAAGAAATATGGAAAGAATAAAAATATGTTGATAAAGCCATGACGCTAACCTTTTTGAAAAGATGACAACGAATAACATTCAAATCTATCTATGATTAACTTGAGATTAGTGAAACTACAATTGAATAATGTTCCTCTGTTATCCCAATAGTAATTCGATTAGTGATATGACTCGTATTGACTTGTGAAGATCTGAAGATAAGCTTTTAATTTTGAGTGCTAGATTAAACATATGTTGAAATTAGTGCTAAAGTGTTTATTGAAGTTGGTTCCTATTTTCATTTGGCATTTTAATTAAGGTCTGATGGGGTTGCTCCCATGGTGAGCAACCCCCAATTCCAATTAAGAGGTTGTGAGTTCGAGTCTTCCCAAGATCAAGGTGGAAAGTTTTTGGAGGGAAGGATGTCGGGGGTCTATTTGGAAACAGCCTCTCTACCCCAGGGTAGGGGTAAGATCTGCGTACACACTACCCTCCCCAGACCCCATTAAGTGAAATTATACTGGGTTGTTGTTGTTGTTGTTACTTTAATTAAGGTCAGTTCCTATTGAATACTTTAAAAAAAAACTGATGTCAACTTTAAGGGATTATTTATGTATTTGGCCAATAAATAAATTAAGAGAGAAAGAGTAAAGGTTACGAGCTAGGTCGATCGGAATTTAATATTTTTAGTCCAAAAACTATATTTGTCTTAACAAAAATATTCCCATAACTCAAAAGGAGTAGAATCTTAAATATGTAAAGTTCAAATCCTAACTCCACTTCAATTGTTTGGAACTCTGGGACAAAAATCGTGACTAAAATTTGCATGACTTTTCCACACCTTTTCTTTTTCTTCTTTTTGATGAATTGACACAAAAAATAAACAAATTTATAATAACTTTGTAAGTGGTACAATAAGCACGCAACAAAATGAGCGAGGCATCCCAAAAGTGTTGCGAAGAAACCACTAAAAATAATCCACTATATAGTGGTGGAAATGTAAGCCATGTGTCGTTTCATATAACACTTTATAAAGCAATATATATAAATGGTATCTAATTGCTGCAAGTGCACACTTGTCACAAATTCACATCAAGAGATCTTTTTGGATTGCAAGTTATTTCAAAAAATGGTATAATTTTTTTTTAATAATCAACATGAAGTTATTAAAATAGAATCAAAATTACGATTATGATAAAGTAATAAATACTCCTTCCTTAATTAAAAGTTTCATGTTCGAACCCTAGATATACGAATATCGGACATCAGTTGCGACCCTGTGATGACCCGACCCGTCGTCTCATGTGTTACCGTCCCGTTTTCCCCATTTATTGCTTCTTCATATTTCGTTATCGGCATTTGATGAGTTAGAGTTGAATTGGGTTGGTTTTGGTAGAAAATGAGACACTTAGTCTCCTTAAGGAAGGTTTATATTGGAAAAGCCAACCGGATGTTGACTATTGAGTTAGAGAGCTCGGATGTAATTTTCGGTGATTCGGTTAGCTTCGGGGGATGATTTGTAACTTAGGAGTGCGATCGAAATTGATTTTGGAGGTCCGGTGTAGAATTAAGATTGAATTGACGAAGTTAGTATTTTTGGCGAATTCCGGTTAGTAGGTGAGATTTTGATCCGAGGCTCGGAATGGAATTTCGAGAGTTGCAGTAGCTGCGTTAGGTGATTTTGGATATGCGTGCAAACTTTCAGATGATTCGGAGGTGATTTGGTTGGGTTTTTGATCGAATGTGAGTTTCGAAAGAGTTTGAAGAACTTAGGCTTGAAATTGAGAAATGAGGATTTTTGTGTTGTTGGATGTGTTTTTAAGATTGGAATAAGTTTGAATGGGGTATTGGATCATGTCTGTGCTTATGGTTGAGGTCCCGGAGATCTCGGGGTGAGTTCGGGTGGTTAAACGGAGAGTTTTTTTGAAGTTTCTGGCATGTTGATGTTGCTGGTATCTGTTGGTTTCGCACCTGCGGTTATGGGACCGCAGGTGCGGTCTCGCAGAAGCGATCTGGGCTTCGCAAAAGCGGAATTATGGGACCTTGTCTGAGTCTGCAGGAGCGGAAGATTTGACCGCATAGGCGGTCCCACTGAAGCAAATTAGGGACCGCAAAAGCAGTGGGCGCCTTAAGTGAAAAGTCCGCAGAAGCGGACGTGGACCGCATATATGGAAGTCGCAGAAGTGGTAATATATCCGCAGAAGCGGAATGACTGGCAGTTAAGTGAGATTAATCTTCTTCGCGAATTTTTGAAAGAACAACATTTTGGACTCCGAACTTTGAGGCGATTTTGAAGAGGGTTTCGAGAGCTTTAATCAGGTATGGACTCTTGGACTTAGAATTCGATTTTATGGTGTATAAACATGAAATTAGACTGAATAATCAAAAAATCAAAGGTCAAAAATGGTGGTTTAGGGCTTGAACTTAAGAGAGTTTAAAGTAGGGATTTGAAGGGCCAAATGGACTCTGATTTTGGTAAATTTGATATGTATGGACTCGTGACGAGACGAGGAATCCGGTGATGTGAATTTTATAAGTTTTCAAGAAGCGGGCTCGGGGCTCGGATTTTGCCAACTTCGTAATTTTCGATATTTTTCGAGTCTTTTCGATTGGGTTATATTCCCTTAGCCTATTGTAATGTATTCCTTGTGGTTTTGATCAGATTTGACGCGCGAGGAGGCCAATTCGAGAGGAAAAGGCATAGCGAGCTAGATTTTAGGTCGGCTTGAGGTGAGTAATTGGTGTAAATAATGAACTGAGGGTTTGAAACCCCGAAATTTCACATCGTACTGCTATATTGGGGCGAGGCACGCGCTCTATGACAAGTGCGGGGTTGTTTGGTTATTGGGGATTGTGACTTGGTCCGTCCCGGTGATGTGTTACTGTGTTTTCTACTAGAACTTGTTGGAAATCATTGTTACCTGGTTTGACTGTTGAATTTGGGCTTCGTGCCGGTTATTTGAATCCTTCAGGGATCGATTGCACTGATTTTCGCATACTTTGCATATTGTTTAAACTCTTCCCAAGGTTTTAAGTACTATTTTGCAAACTCATCCCCTTTTTTTCTAAACTTGAAAACTCAAATGATATTTTGGGCTGTGAATTACTGATTTAAAAGTGCCCGAGGAGCCTATAGTGATTTCTGGATTTATGGATGGCTCGGGCTGCACGCCGCAGCAGTAATATATGATATTGAGGTCGAGGGCCTAGTTGGTGCCACGAGATGGCTTGTTTGTTGCGCTTGGGCTGTAGGAGCCCCTCCGGAGTCTGTACACACCCCCAGTGAGCACCATCGACGTAAAACATATGGTTGGCTCGGACTGCACGCCGCAGTGGGTACGTAAGTGTACCGGTATTTGCATTGCATTGCATTCTTGCGTTATTTCTTACCTGTTACCTATTATGGTTCTTTCTGTACTGTTACCTCATGGATAACTATGCTGGAACTCCCGCAAATTTTACTGGAGTTCAAGCATAATTATGCTGGAACTCCCGCAAATTTTACGGGAGTTCCAACAAGTATAATTGTCCAGTATAATATACTGAAGTTTGGAGCACTGGTGCTCCAGTCTCCCGCAAATTTTACAGGAGTTATCAAAGTATACCGGTCCAGCATAATATGCTGGAGTTCGTACACAAATGCACCAGAACTCCCGTATATTATACTGGACCGGTCCCTGTTGCAGCAAAATAATGGCTATTTTTCATTGACTTGGTAAATGCTGAATATTTTTCATTGACCAGTGTAAAAACTGTCTATACCATGATATTTTCCATATTTTTTTCCGTTACTGCTCTTTTCTTTCTTTCACTTTTTACTTTATTGGGATATTTATATTTTTAGTCCCTTAATTATTAGCAAATCCATTTTCGATCCTTGTAATGGCTAAACTGGACATATTGTACCTAATATTATTTGAGTTGCACATTTTTGCCCTCGCAATAACCAATTATCTGTAAATTTAATAATTTTCATATAAAATTTATTCGAATTTTCATCAAGTGAAGAAACCTGTTAAATTTGTGAAACTGAATTAGTAGAGGGACTAAAAGCAGAAAACTCTGCTTATTGAAAATTAAATTTTGTTTACTATGGTATCACGATTTGAAAATTAACCCGAATTCCAATAATTAAGGGACAAATATTATAATTTCCTACATTATTTCATCCAAAAAAATATATTAAGGGTTATGCCTAGAAATTGCAGCTATTGAAAGATTCCACTCACCTATATAATTTCAGCTATGTACTTTTTATGTATATTGTTCCCAAAATAAAAAGAGCAACACAAAGAAACCAAAAATAGAATCCATTATTTCTTTAGTCACTGTGACAATATTTGGGTGCCTTCAAATAGTGAAAAAAAATTATATACCGTTAAAAAGGTAATTAAAAGTACAAGAGGGGGTGAATTGTGATCTATTAAAAATTAGTCAACTAACGATGATTTTAGTTGACTAGATCGAGAACAAAATGTAAAATAACAGTAAGCAAAAAGAGAATGACACACAAGTAATTTTATACTGGTTTGGTACCAGTGTAGTACTTACATTCAGTTTCCCTTGGGTCTAATTGGTTCCCTTTAGATCTTAAAAGTATTACAACAAGGATGGTTTTGATTCGTTCACCACCAACGAAGTAT
Organism: Nicotiana glauca; assembly: GCA_026770625.1. Taxonomy (NCBI): domain Eukaryota; kingdom Viridiplantae; phylum Streptophyta; class Magnoliopsida; order Solanales; family Solanaceae; genus Nicotiana; species Nicotiana glauca. The sequence continues at coordinate 128,560 of MU677398.1, forward strand.
AGCAACAGTGAATCTCTAATAATGACACAACTCTCTTTTGTGTTCTAACTCTTCTTATCTTTTGAGACACTGATAAACTTAAGATTATAGTGTTCATGCTAAGAAGTAGAAAGACTTAGAAAATAATGTGTAGTTGCGCAAGTCTTCCAATTGATCTTAGCAACCTTCTTATAGGAGAGGAAAAGAGCCGCTGAGTCTTGACCAGAAATAGAGGCACGTGATCTTTAAAAGGATTTGACCCAAGGGATGCCTCTTTGAATCCTGCTCTTGGGAAGGGCCAAATTCGATTGTGACTTTCCTTGTTGCAACTTTCATTTACGATACAATCAAGCCTTTGACTGAGCTTTAATTAAGGATACTAAATATTTACTGGCAATTACTCCTTGATTGGTAATATGATTTTCTTGATTGAGGCCGCTTAGATCTGCAGGCTATTAATTCCTTCTTCAGGTTCATTGATTTAAAAATCGCTTCTTTAAATAACTACTAATTGGTTTTCTTTCCTTTTGATGGTTCCTGCGAAATATGATAATTGAACATTATCATCATTGAAACCTTGAAATTTGACTTAACAATCCCTCCCTTTTTGATAATGACAATCAAGAGAGAATAAACATTAACAATGAAACTTCCCTTTTTATTTCACTTCCTAGGTTGCTCCCCCTGACTTGATGCTTGCTCCCCTTGAGAGGTTGAATTACCTTGACTTGATGTTTGCTCCCACTGAGAGGTTGAATTACTTCTCTACATGTTTTTTGACATCAGTCAAAAAGGGAAAGAAAACAATACAAGCAAAAGTAATATAGGAAGTAATATACATAATAACTAGCTAGATAGTGCAGCAAAAGTAATGCCTTCAGTAGAGGCATAGTCTATACAGACCCAAGCAAAAAAAGTTTATAAGGACTACTAACAAGCAAGCAAAAACAATAAAAGAGAAAATATTTTTTTCGAACCCATCACACGAATACACATTAGTTTCTTCCCAGACAGTACTTGAGAGTGTTGATCACTTTGGTTCAGAAGAAGTCATAGGAATTCTCAACATCTTTGACAAGCTTATCTATCTTTTAGTTATAGAATTGAAAGCCCTGGTTCCTTGTCTCCGCGTAGCACCTATATTCAATCTGAGCTTAGCCACATCTGTACTTGTCTCCTTAATAACTTCCCTGACTTTATCCACCCGTTCCTTCATCTCAACCACTAGCTGTTTCACCTCATCCAAATATTCTGCATCTGCTGAAGATTTTAAGAGGCAGTCGACTAAGATGCTGGTTATTTTGTTTGAACTTCAACTGGCACTAGAATACTGTCAACTTTGGTGTGTTTAACCCATCTATCATCACCCAAGGTGTACCCCATCATTGAAAAGGCTGTCTTATCATAAGCGCTGGTAATGTGCTTGGGTGTAAAGGGTGTCAAATATACCTTCATAACTTTGAGGATGTGTGAGATGAGCAAACTATATGGTAAACAAGCAGCAGAGGAAGATATGTCCCTAATACTTTCAAGGATGTATTAGCGAATCTACACAAACCAATCCAGTCTTTTATTATTAACAAGACAGTAAAGGACAAAAACATCTCTAGTGGATAAAGAGCTAAGGGACCTAGTTATGGAAAGTAAAATGGTAGAAATCATGTGGGCCAAGACACAATGTTCAAACTTTAGGTTCTTGGGGCCAATATCAGAGGAGTTATCAAATAAAAAGACTTTGGCTTCTTCAAGGATACTTCAAAATCTTTTGGCCAGGAATTTTGCACAACAACATCAAACCCACTAAATTTAGCAAAGAAAATCTTTTCAAATTAATAAAAGTCCTGAACAATTATAGTTCCTAAAAGCATAGATTCCAGGTCATCTTTGTCATTCACAAAAAGGTTTACATAAAACATCCTCACAGGTTCCTCATAAACAGAGTTACAAACAATGTTAAACAGAGAAAAAAAATGCTGAAAATCAAATATAGAGGCCACATCACAGTGTAAATTTTTCGTGAGAGAAAGAATTACAGAGCATCCATAAGCAATAGATTTTGACTTGTAGAACTCAAACCTTTCTTTTTCACTTGGGCCATAAAAGATCAACTTGTCCTCAGGTTCGAATTCAGTGTTCTCTATCTTTCCATTCTTGCATGTAGCCTTTTTGGGGGTAGCTCCATGGGACTTTTTTCTGACTCATGAGAGGATTTTCGGAGGACACTACAATCATTTTCCGTTTTTGAGAAAATCTAAGTCAATAGACGACTCCAAATCTAAAGGTTCTTCAGGGTTACAGGATTTTTGAATCCTTCAGCTTCGTCTGGTTGCTGTAGAGGAAAATGAATTTCTTTTGGCCATGGTGAGAAGGTTTGTTTGATAAGAATAAAGAGAGTAACAGATATGGGACGGATATTATCGATGCTTTTGGAGTAATGAAGGGTCGCCTTGGTTAAAGGAAAAGGTGGGTTCAGAAGGAAGTGATGCTTCTGAAGTGACTGATCACTAATGAAGAAGCAATTATTACACCTATACCAAAATTAATTAAGCCGCACATACTTAAGGAAATAAAATATTTAGAACACGGTAAAAAGATTTGATTTACAAATTTGGTAAAATTCCAATCTTTTTCCTGAGAAAAAAAATCTTTCTTCCAAAAGTATTTTTGTAAAAATTTCGGCAAGTTGAGAATTAATACTAATAAATTTTAATACAATATCATCTTTAGAGACATGATCACAGATAAAATGATGCTTAATTTCTATATGCTTTGCTCTAGAATGATGCATATAATTTTTTGATAAGCAAATAGCATAAGTATTATCACAAAATATAGGAGTAGAGGTAAGATATAAATCATAGTCGAGAAGTTGATGCATAATCCATAGAATTTGTGTACAACATCTTCCGACAACGAAATATTTTGCTTCAACCATTGATAGGGCAACACAATTTTATTTCTTGCTATGCCAAGACACAAATGCATTTCCCTAGAGTTGACACGTGCCACTATTGTATTTCCTATCAGTCTTGTCCCCTGCAAAATTTGCATCCGAGAAACCTTTTAAAGCAAAATTATTAGAACGATTATACCATAATCCTAGATCAGAAGTGACAATTAGATATCTAAGAATTCGTTTAATAGCAGTTATATGAGATTCCTTAGGAAAGAGTGAAATCTTGCACACTTTCATACACTGAACATAATATCTGGTAGACTAGCAGTGAGATACAATAGAGATCCAATCATCCCTCTATACATGGTTTCATCAACCCTTTTTCTATTGTTGTCTTCATCGAGCACTGTTGTTGGACTCATTTGAGTGTTTATTGACTTTGTATTTTCCATGCCAAACATTTTGATAAGCTCCTTAGTGTACTTGGTTTGGCTAATAAAAATTCCTTTAGGAGTCTGTTTGATCTGAAGTCCGAGAAAGAATGTCAATTCTTCCATCATGCTCATTTAGAATTCTCTTTTCATGGAAAGAGCAAAATCTTCACATAAAGCAGAGTAAACACTACCAAAAATAATTCCATCAACATAAATTTGAGTAATAAATTACCTGAACTAGAATGCTTAATAAAAAGGGTTGTATTGATATTACCTCTTTTGAACCCTTGATTTAAAAGAAAAGATCTTAACCTTTCATAACAGGCACATGGAGCTTGCTTGAGACCATACAACGCTTTAGTCAGCTTGTACACATGATCAGGATAGGTGACGTTTTCAAATCCTGGTGGTTGCTTTACATATACTTCTTCAGAAATGTAGCCATTTAGGAACACACTTTTAACATCCATTTGAAACAGCTTGAAACCTTTATGGGCATCAACTGCAAGTAATATTTGAATAGATTCAAGTCTTGCTACAGGAGAAAAGGTTTCGTCATAGTCAATTTCTTCTTGCTGAGAGTATCCTAGAGCAATCAATCTTGCTTTATTTCAAACCACTTGACCTGATTCATTCAATTTATTTCTGAATACCCATTTAGTTACAATGACTGAGGAGTTGGAAGGTCTTGGAACCAATTCCCATACTTTGTTTCATTCAAATTGATCTAGTTCTTCTTTGATAGAACTTATCTAGTGAGTATCTTTCAGAGCTTCATCCACTTTCTTTTGGTCAATTTGAGAAATTAGAGCCATATGTGATTTGTTTTTATAAGATCTTCTTGTAGTGATTCCTTCCTGTGGATCTCCTATAATAAACTTGTGAGGATAGCTAGGTTCACTTTTTCATTCATTTGGGATGTTTGAGGTAGGATCTCTTTCTAAATTAGTCGAGTGATCTGTTTGAGATGATTCATAAATTTCTACAGACTCTTCAGCTGGTTGAGTTTGTTGATCAACTAATTCACTTTGATGATCATTTCCTGTAATGACAAATTTAGGGATAAAAGGAATTTCCTCATCTTCAAGAAGCTTTTCGTTCCTTGGACGTTGGTTAGTATAAAAAAACAACATGAATTGATTCTTTAATGCAAAGAGTTCTTTCGCTGTAAACTCTATATGATTTACTTGAAGAGAGTAACCAAGAAATGTACCTTCATCACTTTTAGGATCGAACTTACCCAAATTATCTTTTCCATTATTGTGAATGAAGCATTTGCATCCAAAAGGGTGAAAATATCTAATATTGGATTTCTTACCATTAGTTCATAAGGAGTCTTTCTGAGAATAGGTCGAATCAGACACCTCTTGATAATAAGACAAGCCGTGCTTATCGCTTCCGCCCAGAAATGGCGAAGTAGAGAATTTTTTATAATCATGGTCCTTGCCATGTCCTGTATTGTTCTATTTTGTACGCTCTACCACTCCATTTTGTTGCGGAGATCTTGGTGAAGAGAAATTGTGAGAGATTCCTTGATCGTTGCAAAAGTTTTCAAAAGTTCTGCTTTCAAATTCTCCTCCATGATCACTTCTGATAGAAGAGATATAGTAACCCTTTTCTCGTTGAACCTTCTTACAGAGAACTTCAAAATTCTACAAAGCATCATCTCTATTACTCAAAAACATAACCCAGGTAAATCTAGAGAAATAATCCACAATAACAAAAGCATATTTTTCACACACATATACTGGAAATTCTAGTTGGACCAAATAAATTCATATGCAATAGTTGGAGAGGTTTTGAGGTGGAAATAAAAATTTTGATTTTGAAAGATGAGCGAGTTTGTTTTCATAGTTGACATGCATCACAAATATGATCCTATGAAAAATCTAGTTTAGAAAATCCAACAACGAGATCATGTTTTGAAAGCTTTTGAATAGTATGCATGCTGGCATGACCAAGTTTTCTATGCCAGACCCAAGGATCATCAATTATAGAAGCAAGATAGATTTGATCCCCAAGATAATCTAGGTTTCTAATATTATAGACATTTCTATCTCTGTTACCTAAAAGAATAACATTACCTGATTTATCTTCTATAAACCAACCATGTTTCTTAAAACGAATCTCGTAGTCATTGTCATATAGTTGACCGATATTGAGAAGATTGTAGTCGAGTTCATCAACTAGGTACACTTCATCTACATCACATGTTAAACTTAGAGGAACTTTTCCGACACCAATTACATTTCCATTGGATTTGTCTCCAAATGTGATTGTTCCTGCGTCTAGTTTGGTGATTGTCTTGAACAATTATTTGTCACTAGTCATATATTTAAAACACGTGCTATCGAGATACCATTTTCTTTTTTGATTCTTCTTGCGGTGTTCCTGTATAACAAAATTACTTATTTTTAGGTACCAAGCTTGCTTGGATCTTGAAAGGTTAGAATGTTGAGTGTTAGTTTGATTTGACGATTTTGGTCGCCAGACCCATCTTCTGTTATCCTTGAATTTGCAACGATTTGAGGTGTGGCCCTTTTTACCACAATAAAAATAAGACGGACTATTTAAATTTTTAGAATCTTTTTCTGCCTTGATTATATTCCTACATTGATTAGTATTATGCCCATTTTTTCCACGAAAGGAACACCCATGAAATTTCTTTTGTTTGTGGCGAACAATCTGATTTGATTTGATTGAACTATGACTAGTGGATTTTTTCAATCCAATCAACTGAAGTTGAAGTTCAATAACTTCTTCTTGTAGCATATTGTCACGACCCAAATCGATGGGCTGCGACAGACAGTCGATACTTATGGACTAGTACCATACAATATATCACATAACCATAATAGTTAGGTGTGTTGAAAGTGTATAGTTTTCTAGGTAATTTGAGATAATACTTAATGATGTGAATAATTAATTAATTATGGAGATAATTATAATATTAAGTGGATAAGTGTCTTTTGGGTATTGCCACATGGCATTTACTAAGCCAAAGTGGCAAAATGCATAAAATGAGTCATAAGGCAAAATGCTATCTTATTTACACGTACAGATACTTGGTCTATCTATAAGTAAGGTATATAAATTTTCTAAGACTAAGTAAAATGACATTCCTACATTATTAAGAGAGAAATAACAATGACCAACGTGAGATTCTCTGAAATATTACAAGGTTCAACCTAAAATTCTAATTCAAAGAAGCCCAGTACAATCTTTCTCAAGAATATCATACGAATTCTTCCCTATATCGATCCTCCGTTACGTGTTTTTGCAAAAGAGAATTGGTTCAGGTATATTAAGGCTATTCCTTCTTTCTTTTGGCATGATCCATATGATACAAATGAAACGAGCAAAAATACGCAACTTTCATAAATGACTCTATTCATATAAATACTAGGGGTGGCTATATTCTTGATTCCCCATGTGAATTATTATTATATCTTCGATTCATGGGTCTCAGAAAAATACGTATTTAATAACTTTTATCCGAAATGCAAATTTATTTTTTATGGCATTTTAAGAAAATCTTATTTAACTATTTCTTATGCATTTCATACATTTATACATGTACATTGACCCATGACCAGATGACGTTATATACATGTATATATGTATATGGGATATGGAAAAAGATTACGCCGTTATGTACGCACCACCACCTGAATCAGCTGGTATACATTGATGATTTTGCCCACAGTGGCCGAGATGATATGATGGGATGCCCTCAGAGGCTTGATGATGTTATAAAATATGTACCTATGCAGGACATGATGTTCATACGCATATGCATGACACTATAAGTATTTCATGATTTAAAAAGTTACCCAGACTTACTGGTTGAGTCATATACTTCATGTTTCTTCCATGTCTGTTATGTACTTATTTATATGCATTACAGACTTGGTACGTTATTCATACCGACATCCCTTTTGCCTAGGGAAGTTGAGTTTCATACTAGCAGGTCCCGATAGACAGGTCGAGAGCCCTCCAATTAGGCTATCAGCTCAGCGGAAGATGTTGGTGTGCTCCATTTGCTTTGGAGTTGCTTGTTTGATTAATATGATTTAGACGTGTATTGTTTGGTATGGTGGGACTCTGTCCCCACCTTTATAAAAATTATGTATTCTTAGAGGCTTTTAGATAGATATACGTAAAAGATTGTATGGCCTTGTTGGCATACGTTCTGTATACGAGTGGTTATTTTGGTCTTATAGGCCCGTATGTCTTATGTATAAGTTGGTATCATATGTTGTATTCTACTTATCTCACGGCAGCCTTTCTACTCAGTTATCTATGCTAGTATGACATGAAAAGAAATATTATATTGTTATTCGATTGAGAAAGGTACCGGGTGTCCGTCGTGGCCCATCGATTTGGGTCGTGACAAAAGTGGTATGAGAGCAGTTCTGTCCTAGGGAGTCTACAAGCCGTGTCTTGTAGAGTCTTGTTTATGGGTGTGTCATGCACCACACTTATAAGCAGGAAGCTACAGGGAATTTAGGACTGTCACTCTTCTTTCTTACTCTAGATCGTGCGATAGATATCAATTGTAAGAACTCAATTTCCTAACTCTATATTATTCATAACACGATGATGCCTACATCCTGAAAGACGGTAGATAAGATATATAGTTGTGGAAGAGTTGAGTTAGAGGAACTCAATTTTTCCATCATGCTTATGATGGATAAATATGAAGTATTCAGCAGATCATGTGTGTGCTAAGACGTGTAAGTTTCTTGATAAGGATCCCTAAGGAAAGAAGGCCTATCAACTTTTAATGTAAAAAGGAAAAAGAGAATCGGAAAGTAGACATAAGATCTAACAAGTAAACAAAGCAAGGTTGATGTTTTAAGCGTCAATACAACATAAGATGGGGGTGATTTGTGTGGTACCCAATTTTAGCAATAGAAGAACCTGGTTCTTCTAGGTGTTCCAACCACTCTGTTTGCGGAATAATAAACATTGAAAATAAAAAACACCGAGATTTTTACATGGAAAAAACCTGGTTCAAAAGGTGAAAAAACCATGACCTACTACTCAGTAGGATTTTCCCAAACTTTCACTAAAATCACCGAGCCAAAATAGCATTTACAAAAACTCTTTGTAAACCTAAGGATTAACTCTAACCCCGTTGTGGAACACAACCTCAACTGTTGTGACAACTTCAAGTTAACTCTAACTTGAACACTCTAGGTACCTAATACAATTGCTTCTATAAAAGCTGAAAGGTAAAATCCAAAATCACCTACTACAATTGAACTAGAATAAAAAATAGACACTAGGAACTGGTTCTTCTATCTCGTTCAAGTAGCTTCAGGAGTGCACACTCAAATCGCACATAAATTGCTTGCAAAATTGCCTTGCTATTTTGCTCTCGATTTAAGTTTAACTTCTGCTTATGTGCATTACCTGTAAAAGAGAACAACACTGACATTTAAAAGGTTAGTAATCAGAGTTTGACTGGGATTCAATTGCTTCTCTTCTATCGTAAAAGAGTTCATGATGATCTCAAACTCTAACACTATCTTCATCCTAGATTGTGTTCTCTTTATGTAAGGAGTCTTTCTCTCCTTATCCAATAAGTAACCTTTCCGATCAAATCAAGAGATATTACTGCTTGATCAACTAGACTTATCTCCTTCATGTGCATCTCATATGTACATATAAATCATGACTGTGCTTCACAAGATGGACCTGGTCCATGTCTGAGTACTTTTGTCAATCTTCAAAACTTCACCTATTCTTGGGCCAATAAATTCTCCCTTTTTGATGATGACAAACTCTGTACTTTTTACTTCTTAGGAACCTGTAAGAACTCAACTTAAACATCAATACCAAATTTTGAAAATTCACTTATCATCAAGGACCAGGTTAATTAGGTTATAAATATCACTTATTCAGAATGTGTAAAGCACAATATTTCTTCCCCCTTTTGGCATCATCGAAAAGTTGCATACAAAGTGTGAGTCCCAGATTTTAATAAGTACTCATGGCCACTGGGCAGCTGCAAGTGCAATCATGGTTTAATCATCAGTTATCAAGCAAACATATTTAAACTATCAAAGACATATTAATATTGAATAAGAGCAAAATAATAGTTATCATTGATAGAGATATGTTGCCACCACAATCCACAAAAAGAAAGAAAAACATTCAAACCAGCAGAAAAAAAAAAACAAAAGAAGAAAAATCCCTAATCTGGGTCACTGAAGGTACTGAACAAGTTCAGGAGACAAAAGCTAGGAGGCCTTAGCCTTGGGGGAGCTAGAGGGTTGGTTTTGGGCTTGGAGAAGATTCAGCATATTATGAAAAATACCATCATTCTTCTCTTTTTCTTTGGTAAGCTCAGTTGTGAGAATATCCCTCTCAGATTCCACCTCTGCCACATGAGCCTTGAGCCTAGATATCTCAGCTTTCTTGGTTGCACATTCCTGAACCAGAGTCCTGACTTTGCTGTTGATAGGAGTCTTCTAGGATGAACCAGGTTCATTTGGGATGGCATTGACTAAATAGTCACAAGCAAGCAGAGTATTAATGCCAAAGTGATCCTTACTAAAGGTCATTTCCCATTTCTTCAGAGGCACATTGCACATATCCAGCACAGTAGTCAGAATAAAGCCATAGGGGGTAGTATGAGACTTGGAGCCATTGATGGCCCTATCCAGCATCTTGATGATGAAGGCAGGCCAATTATGTTGCCTTCCACTGTCCAAGCACTCCATAAGAACTAGATCTATATAATTGGCAATATGTCTTCTCACCTATCTGGGCAATAAACACTTATTGACAAATTCAAACAAGACGTTGTGCTCAGGCCTCATTTCACTTTTCTGCACATCCCTGACTTCATTCACATCTTCAGAATCACAAAACCTCCTGGTAATTACAAGAGCAGTAGGGAGGGAGTCCAGAACCCACATTTTCCTTGTATAGTCATCAAACCCTTCGGAGGGTATGTCCAGTATCTCTCCCAGTTTCTCTGCATCAAAATACACTTGAAATCCTTTCATCAGGCTACTAACCTTGCCATCCTTAACCTCAACATTTGCCATAAATTCAATTAGCTCATTTATGGCTAGCCTACCATCCATCTAAAAGACCATGTCCTTCCATCCCTAAGCAGCTAAAGCATCCACCAATCTTATCATTTCTGGTTCCACCAGTTCTTTCAGTAGTCTACCCTTTAAAATCTTTGTTTTGCCAAACATGTCTTGTTCACCATCAGAATCATCTTCTACTTCTTCTCCACTCCATTCCTCATCTTCAGAAATTTTTGATTATTAGTGTTTCACTGCAGACCTTGTCCTCTTGGCCAGTGAACGTTCAGCAGCCTCAGACATAGAGGAAGACTTCTTGGAAGAAGTCTTGGGCTTTTTGGGCTTGGGGGTCGGAACCTCCAATGATGTAACCCTTTCTTGCTGGAACAGTTCCATTTCCTCGTCTTCAGAAGCCTCTAAGGACTCTGCAACCTTCCCCTTTCCTTTATCCAATCTCTTCTTCTTACTTTTAGCTAAAGCCCTTTATAGATCAGCCTCACTCTGTTTCACCCTACTTCTTGTGGCTCCTCCCTTTGGAAAGGAAGTGGCAGTAGGTGTTGGGTTGGAATCCTTTCTTTTCTTAGAGGATTTGGGAGCACCGGGGGCTTTTGGTATGGTAGAGCGTCTTTTCTTTGGATCATAACTCGCCCCAACCTTTTTCAACAGGTCTGCTAGGGTTTCTTCAACTAATGAACCAGTTTCATCTCTTTGTGAACTTAAGTTAACCAACCCATCAGCAGCTTCATCAGAACCACTTCCCCTGACTTCTTGCCACTTTCTTCTACAAGTTTTTATTCAACCCCACAAATAGCAGGCACAGACAGCCCAGTAGTGGGTGAAGGATCAACCACTCTTTTCTCATTTTCCCTTCCTTCACCACATGTACCCTCTCTCTCTTTTTATTTTTCAGAATTCTTTTTACCTCTACTCCTTCGTAACTCAGGTAATTCAATATCTCTAATGGGTCCAACCAGAACAAACCTAGTTTCTAGATTTTTAGACACAGAGGAACTTGCCTTAGAATGGGATTCTTGAGTCCTTTCAGAGTCAGAAGACCCAAGTCCTTCCCCCTCACTGGAAGATTTGTATGACTCAGAATTAGAGTTGGAGTCAGAAACTAGGGCCTGGATTGCCTTTAATTTCTCATTCAATTTCTTCCTGAGAGCTCCAGTTGCTACTATTTTTCGAGCAAGAATTTTAACCGTTCTCAGCCTGGGTTTGGAAGTAGTGTTGGGTGGATGAGAGGGAGATGAATTAGATGAAATGGGTTGTAGAGGAGTTCTAGGATTGTCTTATGGGTTAGTCACGATTGCTGGTTTTTGAGAGACTTAGGGAGTTAGAATTTTGGAGAAGAAAAAGGCAAGGAGAGTGAAAAAAAATTTGACGGTTTGGAATTATGGAGTGGCAGAAGGAATGATGTTTATTTAAAGAGAAATACACATCACCTTTAGTAGTGGTCAATTAGTGGTCTAATCAACCTGTAATTTCAGGTTTGAATGATCAGTTTATCTTCCCTAGATTTTAGGCAATTTTTTCGGTTTAAAGTTCTAGGCTGACGGAACTGGTTCAAAGCTAACAGATAGAATTTTTTAGGATTTTAACAATTGTAGGACTTCTGCTGATGATTTAAATATTTATATTTCTAATTGTGCATAGTATAGAAAACATACCTTAGCTTTCAGATGAACCCATACTGATGAACCAGGTTCTTTATTTAGAATTCTCTTGAACATGCCTCAAATTACCATAAGAGAGAAAATTTTATAAGAGATCACCGAGTCATATGAACATATGTCATAGGAGTGTACTAACTAAAGTATGAAGCTGAGTAAGAATTAATCTAAATATTTACACAAGTTAAGAGTTCCTAGCCAAAAAAAGTTTTCTTTTTTTTTTCTTTAATTGTTTAATTGTGCATTCTGATTTGGACCTATTAGGTGATCTTAATCATCCCTAATTCCAACCTGTTCCTCTCAAAGTTTTTCTACTCAGTTCTTTAGTGAAGATGTCAGCAATTTGTTTATCAGTAGCACAAAATTCTATGGAGATCAATCCTTTCTCATAGTTATCTCTTAAGAAGTGGTGTCTAACATCATGTGCTTAGTCCTCTTATGACAAGCAAGATTCTTTGTCATACTTATAGCACTAGTGTTATCACAGAATATAGGAATGCAACCAACTTCAATGCCAAAGTCTATCAGCTGCTGTTTAATCCATAGCAATTGAGCACAACAAGAAGCAACAGCAACATATTCAGCCTCAGCAGTGTATAGGGCCACCGAATTTTGCTTTTTAGTGGCCCATGATACAAGACATGAACCAAAAAAATGATCCATACTTGAGGTGCTTTTCCTATCCACAAGAAAACCTGCATAATTAGTATCAACATACCCTACTAGATTGAAATTACTACCTTTAGGGTACCAAAGACACAGATCAGTAGTGCCTTTCAAATATCTCAGTACCGTCCTAACATCAGTCAAGTGATACCCTTTTGGATTAGCCTGGAAGCGACCACAAAAACCTACACTAAAAACTATGTCAAGTCTGCTGGAATTAAGATACAAAAGTGAACCAATCAATACCCCTATACAACTTCTGATCAATAGATGAACGAGGTTCATCTATGTCTAATTTAGTGGCAGTTGCAATGGGGTTGTCTATTTCCTTTGATTCATCCATTTTAAACTTTCTGATCAGCTCTTTTGCACATTTCTGTTGATAGATCATGGTTCTGTTTGGGCATTGTTTGATCTGTAAGCCTAAGAAAAAGTTAAGCTCACCCATCATACTCATTTCAAACTCACTCCCCATTAATTTGGCAAAATCCTTACTTAGTTTGTCATTGGTGGCCTCAAAGATTATGTCATCAACATATATTTATACTACTAGAAGATCCTTACTTTTTTCCTTAAGAGCAAAGTACTGTCAATACCTCTTTTGTATTCATGTTCAAGCAGGAATTTGGAAAATCATTCATACCATGCTCTGGGATCCTGCTTGAGTCCATAGAGAGCCTTGTCTAATTTGTACACATGCTCAGGACATTCCTTGATTTCAAACCCTGGAGGCTGTTTCACAAACACTTCTTCTTTTAGGTAGCCATTCAGGAAGGCACTTTTGACATCCATATGATGAAGAGTGAATTCCATGTGTGCTGCAAAGTCTATGAAGAGTCTTATCCTTTAGCCTTGCAACTGGAACAAAAGTCTCATAATAATCTATACCCTCTTCTTGGATGTAACTTTGGACCACCAGTCTTGCCTTGTTTCTTGTAACTATTCCATCTTCATCAAGTTTGTTTCTGAAGACCCATTTTGTGCCAACGACTGATCTATCCTTGGGTCTTGGAACTAGGTCCCAAACTTGACTTCTCTCGAACTGATTGAGTTCATCTTTCATTGTATTTACCTAATCTGCATCCTGTAAAGTTTCAACAACATTTTTGTTCAATAAGAGATAGGAAAGCATCAAAAGCACACACATTCTTTAATTGTGATCAAGTTTTGACTCCAGAGGTTGGATCAACAAGTATGTTCTCAATAGGATAAGAACTTTGTGTGAGGTTTCACAACCAACTGATTTCTGCTAGATGTTTCTCCTATATTATGTTGCTGAGGAACAGGGTCATGAACAGGTTCCTTTAGGGTAGGGGTGTACATGGACCGGGTTGGTTCGATTTTTATCAAAACCAAACCAAACCAATTATATCGGTTTAGATTGGTTAGGTTTTGTCGGGTTTTTCAGGTTTTCGGGTTTTTTTGTTACATGAATATTATTTCAATCTTATGCTATTAAAATTATAGATAAATTTTTGATAAGTGAATATATATTTAGTAAATATGGAAAGAATTGACAAACATATGATCTATTAAAATATTCTAATGGGAAAATTTTTATAGTAACACATGATAGTTATTTTCTTAGTCGTCTAACAATAATTTTTCGTTAATTTACGCTTTCAAGGTTAATACATGAGAGGATCCCAAATATTTCTACATTTTCTAAAGAAAAATCACTACTAAGTCTTAAAAATATAAATAAAATTTATATATTTATATGTCGGTTTGGTTCGGGTTTTTTTACTCAATACCAAACCAAGTCAAACCAAACCTAGTCGGGTTTTTTAATCGGTTTGGTTTGGTGCGGTTTTCCGATTCGGTTTGAACACTCCTACTTTAGGGTATTGGTTTCAGTTCCTATTTGATCATTTCCCCCTGTCAGGATGCCTTGGATGGAAGAACCTGTTCCATCACATGTTCCTTCTTTTGGTGTCACTTTAGCTTGTGCTGAGACTTCTGTCAAATCTTTTACCAGCCCAATAGCCTCATCTTCATGTTCCTGTCTCTCAGAAAGAATGTTAGTTTCATCAAACACTACATGTACACTTTCTTCTACACACAAAATTTTTTTATTGAACACTTTATATGCTTTGCTATGTGACGAATATCCCAAGAATAGTCCCTCATCACTTCTGAAATCAAACTTACCTAGGGAGTCCTTTCCATTGTTGTGAACAAAGCACTTACATACAAATGCCCTAATATGGGATATATTTGTCTTTCTCCCTTTAAGTAATTCATAGGGAGTCTTCTCTATAAGTGGTCTAGTCATGCACCTATTGATGATGTAACATCCAGTGTTTACAGCCTTTGCCCAGAAACTATGGGGCAGTTTACTGGAAAGAAGCATTGTCCTAGCCATATCTTTAAGAGTCCTGTTCTTTCTTTCAACTACTCCATTTTGTTGAGGAGTCATAGGGGCAGAGAAGTTATGATATATACCATGCTCATCACAAAATTCAGAAAACTTAGCATTTTCAAATTCAGTTCCATGATCAGACCTAATGGATGCAAGTTGATTACCTAGTTATTTATGAGTCTTTCTAACAAAATCAATAAACATGTCAAATGCTTCATCTTTAGATGTTAAGAATAGTACCCAGGTAAACCTAGAGTAATCATCAACAAGTACCATCACATATTTCTTACAACCTCTGCTCAATGTTCTCATTGGACCACAAAGATCTATATAAACCAGTTCCAACGTCCTAGTTGTGCTTATCATTTTCTTGCTTTTAAAGGATTATCTTACCTGCTTCCCCCATGCACATGCCTCACAAACTTTGTCTTTATTGAACTTGATGTTAGGTATCCCTATCACCAAGTTCTTAGAGACTAATTTGTTGAGTTGATTCAGACTTGCATGGCCAACACTTTTATGCCCATAGAAGGGGATCATTGTCCAGCACACTTAAGAAAGCGAGTTTATTTTCTAAAAGAGTAGATAAATCTACAATGTAAATATTGTTAACTCTTTTTCTCTGCAAAACAATCCTGTCAGTGGTAAGAGTAATCACAAAGCATTTGGTAGAGGTAAATGCTACAAGGTTACCTCTGTCACACAGTTGTGACACACTGATTAGGCTATACTTCAAGCCATGTATCAAGAAGACATTCTCAATGGAGTGAGAGTCTGTATTACCTACCTTTACAACCCCAATAATCTCACCTTTCTTCCCATTTTCAAAGGAGATATTACCTCCTTTTAAGTCCTTAAGCGAAAGGAACTAGTTCTTGCTTCCAGTCATATGTGTCACACCTCCTTTTTACCTACACCCCCGAAGGGTATAACAAGGGGAGTTTTTCTAATTAAAGAACAACCGAAACGGGATTCATTTTATTAAAGATTAGAGTCGCCACTTGGAAGATTTATGGTGTCCCAAATCACCGGTTAGAATCCCGAATCGAGAAAAAGTTTTGACTTTGTTTAACAGTCTGCGAACCAGAAATTCGGATAAGGAATTCTGTTAACCTGGGAGAAGGTGTTAGGCATTCCCGAGTTCCGTGGTTCTAGCACGGTCGCTCAACTATTATATCCGGCTTAATCATCTGATTTTAATACAGCTTGAACCTATGTATAATTTTTAATTATTTACCGTTTTTAATTAATTTTTAAAGAATGTTTGAACGTCGTTTAAAATATGTCTTTAGATCGCGTCACATGAAATGCACCCGCAATCCGGAAAACATCTTATTCAACGTTTTGGGATTTGGATTTGGATCACATGAAATGTGCACCCGGATTTAAGAAAGTAATATTATTAAAATACGCGCCTAAATTAACTACGCGTCTCAACTTTGCGAGGGCCATGAAATTTGCTAAATGGCACGCCCTGAATTCTAAGGTTGATTTGAAATTTAATAAAAACGAGGGTAATGCAAGCATCATTTTTGTTTGGTACGAAATGCCCCGATTTATTTTTAACTAAGGTCCTAATAACGGTTAAGAAGTTAACGAAATATCAATTAATACTAATTAAAACTGAAATTTTTGAATGAAAATTTGAAAACAAGAAAAATTATTTATTTCATTTTTTTTATTCACCTTAGTCTAATGAAAGGCCCCAAAGGCCCAAAAAAATCATTAGGAATTCGGGGTGTTGAACTCCTTCATCGAATCACGCCTAGGCCCAATGTGGCTGGCTCAATTTCAATCATATTTGAAGGAAATTATTTCGTTTGGACCTACTGATGAGCCCAAAGTCCTGAAGGCATATTGTTGCATTAGGGGTGGAGACTTGACATCGAACTCCCATAATATCTAGAAGACGTCTGATGCTAAACAAATCCAGAATATTGATACACTAATTTAGATTAACTACAAAACCATTTAAGTGTAACCAAACTCACATGATAACTACTCATGTCAAGGAGTCAATACCTATAAATCATATTTAACTGGATAAGCATTTACATGCTTTGTATTTGTTTCAAATGAACTTGAATTGAAAAACTAAACTTCACAAGTTAGTGAGCTATTACTGCTATGCTATTTTTTGTTATAATCACCAGACTCTGATTTTTTACAACCATCTTAACAGTCTCATTGCTACAGTAACACAAGCTAAATCAAAAAAAAAAAATCCAACCCTGGTTATTAACTCTAACACTCAACAATAGAAGGTAATCATCATACTAAAATGACAAGGTCTAATTAATAACTACAACCCAATTTTAAAACATATACTGAACCAAACAGACACTAAGACTCATCCCTCCAGGTTAAACTTCAGAAGTATTTCAGATTCAAAAGAGATTTAAAAAAAAATCACTCAAAGCTTATAATGAAACAGTAACCGTTTCTAGATTTCCATCACTGAATCTCTTAAATCTTCTTTCTTTCCCTCCCAAATTTTTTATTCTCTCTGTATTAGTGTGTATCAGAATATTCCCTCAATTCCCTGAATGTTATCTCTTTTTCTTTGGGTCTGATTCTCTATGTCTTTTTTTCTCTCTCCCAAAATATTTTTTTTGTATGTTCTCTTAAGCTCTGTTTTATACCTTAGTCCTTAACCCTTTCGAGCCCCTTTTTCTTCTTTACACTTGTGTATTTCAGCTTTGGTTGCCCCCCCCCCCTTCCCTGCCTTACTTTCTAACTCTTAGAAGCACTAAACTGGGTGTCTTTGTACCAATTATCCACTTTTGATTAAATAATTATTTAACTAACCCTACCAACCACTTAAAAGCTTCCTAAGTAAGAAAACTTCACATGGACTTCATCATTTCTAAGCTAACCTTACAATCTTTGTTAATTACCCCTGGAGACCAAACGAGCCACTGAGAATGGTAACTACCAGTATTTCTGATTCTATGTTTGCACTCTATATAATTGTTTAACTTAGAATTTGAACTTTCTATCAATCAAACAATCCAAATAAACAAAATAAAAGAAATTAAATAAACAAGAACAGAGAAAAATAGAAAACTCCATAAGACAAATGGCGGACAATCAGAAAAAATTAAAAATACAAACTGAAGCATTGAAAATAAGCCAAAGGATTTAAAGCAAAGTTATTAACCAACGAAGAAAAAATTAAACATGAATCATGCTAAATTTAGAGTTGATTTCAATTACAGGCAAACTAATCAAAACAGATAGAAAAGAGAAGAAAGAAAAATGAGACACACTAAAAATGAGCAAGAAATTAAGGAAACTCACTAATTTTATTTCGTCCTTGTGACCGACCCTTCGATTTACATCACCAAATAAGGTCAAATACTTGTTCTTCAAAGAACAAGTGAATAACCTTGTTTGAGTTACAAAATCAGTCTTTTAAAATCTTATGAGAAATCATGGAGCTTCATGTTTTGGATTTGGTCTTTAAGGCTCGCACCCTTAGATTTAAGATTCGATGAATTCCAAATAGATTTGAGGGGAATGGATTAGGGATTTGTGGTGAGGGAGGTTTGGTGGTCATTTGGTGTTAATTTGGGGCTGAGGGGAGGTGGCGCCGCCACCGGAGGAAACGGGGAAGGGTGGCAGCTATTAGGGTTCCAGGTTTTCGATCTAATATTTGAGAAGATCGGGCAATATTCGAGGGAAACTGGGTGAGGAATCGGAACGGCGAGCTCGAGTGGAGGCTATGGTGTAAAAGTGGGAGGGATTGGGTGCCGGCCACCGTCGTAGGCAATTTCCTGCGTGGTGGTGGGCGGTGGCGTTACATTTTATCTCTGAAGGAGATGAGAGACGGGGGGTGGGGGGTGAGAATGAAATGGGGATAAGGGGTTTGGTGGGGTTGTGGTATATTAAAATTATCCTTTTAATTGGGGCCGTTGGATGATGAGGATCCAACAGCTATGATCCATTCCCTTACCGAAACGGGGTCGTTTAATTTAATTGGGGGTTGGGTCGATTAATTAGGAATGGGTCGGGTAGGTTAAATGTGTAGGGTCCTTTGACCTTTCGATCAAATTAAACAAACGGTCCTGATTAATTCAGGACCGAACGTCGTCATTTGATCTGGCAGGGGCTGGACCTGGTTGGGACTGGTATTGGGCTGGTTCTTGACGGGTTTTGGGTGTGTTTGGTTTGGGTCTCTCAAACTAAATAGATATGGCCCAATTCCGAGTTCCCATCTCTTATTAATTCTTTTCTTTTACTTTCTTCCTAAATTATTTTCTAAAATTAAAACCTAAAATTCCAAATTAAATTATAAAACCAAATTGACTTAAAAATGCTAATTAACTCTAGATAACAATTATCACAAATAATTAAGTACCAAATCACATAATTAAATACTAAAATGTAAAGTGCATTATTTTTTATCATTTTCAATTATTCTAAAATAAATAATTTACTTTTTAACTCAAAATTATAAAATTAAATCCTATATGCAAGTGCTATATTTTTTGTATCTTTCCATTAATTTACACAAATAAACGTGCACACAAATGCAAATAATAGTTGAAAATATCACGAAAATTCACAAAATTGCACACAAAAGGAAAATTGTTTTATTTTGAATTTTGGGAGTGATTCGTGTGAGGCAAAAATCACGTGCTCACAGCTGCCCCTCTTTGTTAGGAAACACGAAGAGTTTTCGTGCAAAGACAAAGTGAGCAGATACAATCGATTTTTTGCCCATTTTGAATACTACGTGGGAAGCATTTTGAAAGATTTGACCGAACCTCTGCTTCAAAGGTTTCCTACATATCGTTGGCTAAAAAGAATCAGGTCAATGTAGTTCGGGAAGTTTTGGTAGCTGGGACTACCATGACACTGTGATTTCATTGTTACTACTGCTGCTGCTGCTACTGCTTACTGACCTCCTTATTACATCGTGCTAAAAAAAATAAAGAAGCTAGACTAAGCTATAGTCAATGAATTACCAAGATTTTTTATCAAACTTGTTCTTGCGACTGTTGTTGCCTTGTTGACTTGTATTTCCTCTGAAGCCCCTTTATTGCTGTCTTGAATCGAATTCTTGAGATGCTCTTTCTTTCGAAACTTGAATCGTCTTCTTCTGACTATTGTTGCCTTCCCCTAGTTTTCCAAGTGGATGCCTGACTTCAAAATCTACAACTATTTTTCCTTGTTAAAAACTTCAACTTTTGTTCCTTATTCTCTAGGTGGACGTCTGACTTCAACTATCTTTAACTATTGTTCCTTGTTCTCCAGGTGGACGTCTCACTTCAACTATCTTCAACTATTATTCATTGTTCTCCAGGTGGACGCCTGACTTCAACTATCTTCAACTATTATTCCTTGTTTTCCAGGTGGCCGCCTGACTTCAACTATCTTCAACTATTGTTCCTTGTTCTCCCCATGGACGCTTGACTTCAACTATCTTCAACTATTGTTCCTTGTTCTCCAGGTGGACGCTTGACTTCAACTATCTTTAACTATTGTTCCTTGTTCTCCAAGTGGACGCCTGACTTCAACTATCTTCAACTATTGTTCCTTGTTCTCCAGGTGGACACATGACTTCAACTATCTTCAACTATTGTTCCTTGTTCTCCTGGTGGACGCCTGACTTCAACTATCTTCAACTATTATTCCTTGTTCTCC
Organism: Nicotiana glauca; assembly: GCA_026770625.1. Taxonomy (NCBI): domain Eukaryota; kingdom Viridiplantae; phylum Streptophyta; class Magnoliopsida; order Solanales; family Solanaceae; genus Nicotiana; species Nicotiana glauca. The sequence continues at coordinate 149,265 of MU677398.1, forward strand.
TGGTGGACGCCTGACTTCAACTATCTTCAACTATTGTTCCTTGTTCTCCTGGTGGATGCCTGACTTCAACTATCTTCAACTATT
>MU677398.1:168485-179563 GCA_026770625.1 Nicotiana glauca
TGATTCCACACCAGGCTCAATAAATAATTGAATGTAGAAAGGGGATCCTAAACAAAAAAGGAGTCCATGACCCCTTTTTAGAGCGTATAAGGGGAGGTCGAATACCCTACTTCGATTCTCTATTACGTGTTTTCGCAAAAGTAAATCGGTTGAGGTATGTTAAGGCTATTCCTTCTTTCTTTTGGCATGATCCATACAATACAAATGATACTAGAAAAATACAGAACTTTCATAAATCACTCTATTCATATAAATACTAGGGGTGCCTATATTTTTGATTTTCCGTATAAATTATTATTATATCTTCTATTCATGGATCTTAGAAAAATACGTATTTGATCAAGTTAATCCAAAAGGCATATTAATTTTTATGGCATTCCGAGATAATCTTATTAACGTATTTCTTATGCATTTCATGCATTTATATATATACATTGACCCATGACCAAAGGGAGTTATATACCCGTATATATGTATATTATATGTTATGGGATATGGGAAAAGGTTATAGTGTTATATACACAACACCACCTGATTAACTGGTGTACGTTGATGATTTTGCCCATAATGGCCAAGATGATATGATGGGATGCCCTCAGAGGCCTAATGATGTTATGAAACATGTAACTATGCACGACATGACGTTCATACGCATATGCATGATACTATAAGTATTTCATCATTTACAAAGTTATCCAGACTTACAACTGAGTCATGTACTCCATGTTTCTTCCATGTCTGTTATGTACTTATTTGTGTGCCTTACATACTCGATATATTATTCATACTAACATCCTTTTTGCTTGGGGACGCTGCGTTTCATACCTGCATGTCCCGATAGAGGTCGAGAGCCCTCCAAGTAGGCTATCAACTCGGCAGAAGATATTGGTGCGCTCCATTTTCTTCGGAGTTGCTTGTTTGGTTGTATGATTTAGACGTGTATTGTTTGCTGTGGTGGGACTCTGTCCCCACCTTTATAAAAATTATGTATTCTTAGAGGCTTATAGTCAAATGCCATGTATGTAAAAGATTGTATAGCCTTGTCGGCCTATGTTCTGCATACGAGTGGTTATTTTGGTCTTATGTATAAGTTGGTATCACATGGCAGCCTTCTGGCTTAGTTATCTAGGATAGTATGACATGGAAAGATACGTTATGTTAGTACTCGGTTGATCAAGGTACCTGGTACCCATCGCGGCCCATCGATTTGGATCGTGACACATATCACGTTCAATTTTACAAATATCTAGCGTCAGGGACCATTATTTCTTTTCTCTTTGAATATTTCTGAGTTCATTTAGAACTCTTTCAATAACTAGAAGAGCAATATCAATGAATTCTTAGAGTTCATAATAATTAGGGCAATTTAGGGGGCGTACTTCACTAGTTCCCTCGCCTGCCATGAGACCAAGTTGATCTGAGTCTTCTTCTTCATTTTTTCCTCTGTTTCCTGAGAACCCACTCTCTCCCGATTCTTCATTGCTATCATCTTCTATGGATATGAAGCATATATTTGCAATTTCTTCATGATCAGACTCTTCTTCATCACTCCAAGCTCCAAAAGACTTTTTCCTTTGAAGATTCCTGCTCAGCTTCTTCTTTAGTTCTGGACAGTCAGCTTGAATGTGTCCATGTTTACCACATTCGTAGAATCTTTCATCATTTTCATTGTTTATCCATCCTCTTCTGATGTTTGGTTTACCTCTTCTGCTATTTTTGTTTTTCTTCATCATGCTGGTTACAACTTGAGAAAGCATGGCTAGCATTATGTGGAGGTCTAAAATGAAAGATGAGAACATGATGTCAGGACATGGTGAGGCTTCATATTTCCGAGGACATCACCCTTTATAGGAAAATGTGGAGGTCTAGCATTAGAGTTGTAGGATAGGGGGTAGCGAAGCTCTTTTCTACTTAGTACCGGGTGAGAGGCTATTCTGATAGGGTTGTGTCCTAGAGTGCAAGTGGTTATTGTTGTGTCCGCATTTCTCTTTTACTTTTCATAGTACTAAGCCTTTCTTACGTGTTACTGTTATTGTTTTTCATATATTTTTTGGTACTTTTGATTCTGTTATTATTTCTATGCTTTATGTTCTTGGTACTGATATATTATCTTTTTTGTGTGCTCGAGTCGATGGCTTACAGAAAATAACCTCTCTACCCTTTGGGGTAGGGTTAAGGTCTGCGTACACTCTACCCTCCCCAGATTCCACTTGTGGAATTTTGTTGGGTTATTGCTATTGTTGTTGTTATTGTTATTACAATACATATTTTGGACCAAAATCATTGAGTCGACTAATTTGGTAACCTATACTCTAGCTCTCCCCTCTAGGAAGAATCGGAGAAGGAAGAGGATGTCCTTTCATGAATGTGAAGTTGGTTTTCCAATATCTTCCCGTTTGATATATGTGACACTTTAATTAGAATAAGTACATAGAGGGCCCTTAAGCTTGTTCATCTTTTCATTTAAACATCAAATTTGAGACTTGTACCTACTGAACATCTAAACCGAAATTAAAATATTCCTACTAGACACATACTGCTTTCATGGCATGGTGTGTGAATAGGATTACTCTTAAGAGCGTGAAAACAACTAGTTTTTCATTTTAAATTTTTTTTTGTATCCTTTACCTTGTCTCTACCATAGTCATTCCACCCAACCTTCTCACGATCGGAAAAATAGTTCTGGCGGCTCCATTTTAAGATTTTTACAGACCAATTTACTATTTTCTACAATATATGTAGAATTTTATTGAGGTATGGACAAATATTGAAGGGATATTGTCCCACACGAAATAAAGAGAAGAAAGTTATTTCCCGAAAAGACATCAGGAAAGGCACATGTTCTTCCCGAATAGGTACCTGCCTTGAATTGCCTTTGATGGAATTTAAAATACAAATATTCCAACAAAAGTAAATTTGTTTTGTCGTAGGAGAAAATAATCTAATACCTCGGGTAGTGTGTGACAGTATTAAGGACACTAAGTGAAGTATGTGGACTCAAAAAATTTAATTAACGTTTCTATTTTTTTGTCTATTTGTTTTCTATTTATATCGTATATTTGTTTACTGTTTTGAACACAAATTTATAACAAGCTTAAGAAATTAAATTTATTTCCTGTGTCCGTCTCATTTTTTCTTGTTGGAGACTGATATCTCAGGGATTTTATACTCCTATTTTGGAGACAAAATTTTCTTGATTTTTACTCCTAATTCGAGATTGAATTCTATGTGATTTCCTACTCAATTTTAGAGATTAAAGTCTCTAAGTGACTTTTCGTTTGGAGATTAGGATATATGAATTTCTACATTGAGTGATTACTTGATTCTATGCGAAATTTTGATCGGTGATGAATCGAATAACTGAGCAAAAATCGGCGCCGGTGAACCGTTGCGATGTCCGCAGACGTTTCAAATGTTATCAAAAATCATAAGAAGAAAACTTCTGCCGACATCGCAATGGTTCACCGATGCCGATTTTTGCTCAGTTATTCGATTCATCTTGCTTTCATTCTCTGCAGAGCCCGACGCCGCCTCATTTAACGCCGTCGATAATTTTCCAGCACTCTTCCAGCGAACATTCTTTCCATGATACAAAATATTTTCAAGTTTTCATTGCCAACAACATTTTTTTTTCCAGTTCTTTTGTTTTGATTCCACGCTAAACTCCATTCAAAATAATCCCATAAAAATCCCCAATCACAATTATATACAAAGCAAAGATATTTCCCAAAAAAGGCAAGAATATTTTCAAGTTCATTTTTTTTGGGATTCTGATTTTGATTCAAAACCTCATTTTTAAGCTTTTTAACATAGAAACAAATCATTGGGTTTTCAAAGACTGAATTTTTAACAAGGTTGGGATCTGAAAAATAAAATCCCAAGAAATTTTTTATTGCATTGTGATTCATGAAGCATTCAAGAACTCCTCGCCGGTCTCTTGCTCAGGCTTCGGCGAATTTGTTCATAGACTGTGATTTCTTTGAACCATGGCCTCTTGGTTCCGTGGGTGTTTGTGTGTTTTGCAAGTATCACTTTTGTGGCTGTTTGGCGGTGGTAGGAAGGTGCACGCGCACAAGAACCTATACGCAGGGTTTCGCAGCATCGGTAGATATCAAGTCGAAAGTTCCAGGTTTTATTCACGGGAATTGGTACCTCCCGCCTCTTGTTTCTCTGTCTCATGTGTTAATTACTTTATTGTCGTAGTATTTCGTACTAGTCTAGTCAGTCTAGTAGTGGGCTTGTAGTTACTATTTGCTCCCTTTGTTGTTCTGTGTGGTGTTTTTAGACCTTCATAGGTATAGAGACTGTGATTTGTAATGGCAGAATAGGGTCATGTCCTCGGGGAAATCGGGTGAGGGGAGGGGGTAGGGCAAGGGTCAGGGGTTAGGACGGGGCCTAAAGGGGCAAAGGGAATAAGGTCACCCATAGGTTGAGAATTAGATCGTGGAATATAGGGACGTTGACTGGTAAGTCTATAGAGCTGGGGAAGATTCTCCAGAAGAGGAGGGCAATACAGCGTGTGTGCAGGAGACTCGGTGGGTAGGAACGAAGGCGAGGAATGTAGACGGGTATAAATTGTGGTTCTCTGGAGTCGTGAAGGGCAAGAATAGAGTGAGAATTTTGGTGGATAGGGAGCTCAGAGAGTCGGTGGTAGAGGTTAAGAGGGTGAATGCTAGATTGATGGCGATCAAGGTAGTAGTTGGAGGGAGCACTCTGAATGTTATTAGCGCTTACGCGCCACAAATGGGCTTGGATGAGGAGGTTAAAAGGCGCTTTTGGGAGGCGCTGGATGAGGTGGTGTGGGGTATTCCACCTACGGAGAAGCTATTCATAGGAGGGGATTTCAATGGTCATACGTCTGATGGTGGCTATGGTGAGGTGCACGGTGACTTCGAATTTGGTGATAAGAATGGGGGTGGCACCTCATTATTGGATTTTGCTAGAGCTTTTGAGTTGGTCATCATGAACTCTATGTTTTCAAAGAGGGAGGAACATTTGGTTACTTTCCGGAGTATGGTGGCTAAGACTCAGATTGACTATCTCCTCCTTAGGAGCTATGATAGGGGGTTGCGCGAGGATTGCAAGGTGATCCAGAGTGACAACCTCACAACTCAACACAGGCTCCTGGTGATGGACGTCGGTATCTTGATGTAGAGGAAGAAGAGGTCTGTATAGGGTCAGTCGAGGATCCGGTAGGGAGCTTTGTCTAAGGATAATGCGTGTGACTTGGAGGGGCAGTTGACGACTATGGGTGCTTGGAAGAGTGGTGGGTATGCTAGCGCTAGGTGGACGGCGACGACAGAATGTATAAGGGAGGCAGCGAGAGAGGTGTTGGGAGTTTCAAAAGGTTACTCTGGAAGACATCGAAGTGACTAGTGATGGAATGACGTGGTCCGAGGTAAAGTAGGAAGCCAAGAAAGTGGCTTACATTAAGTTAATAAAGAGTACCGACAAGGATCAGAGGAGATCAAACAAAGAAATATATAAGGAGGCTAGGAAGGTGGCAAAATTAGCGGTCACAGAGGCTAAGACTGCTGCATTTGGTCGGCTGTATGAGGAACTTGGGGGCAAACGTGGGGACAAGATGTTATTTCGATTAGCCAAAGGCGAGAGAGAAGAAGGCTCGTGACCTAGATCAAGTGAGGTGCATCAAAGACGAGGACGTTCGAGTATTGATAGAAAAATCCCAAATTAGGCAAACATGGCATTCGTACTTTCATAAACTTCTGAATGAATATGGGGATGGAAACATCATTTTAGGGAAATTGGGGCACTACGAGAGCCATCACGAATTTAGGTATTGTAGGTGTATTAAGGTTGATGAGGTCGTGCGGGCGATGGGTAAGATGAGTTGGGGCAAAGCGATCGAACCAGACGAGATTTCAGTAGAGTTTTACAGATATGCGGGTAGAGAAGGCTTGGAGTGGCTGACTGGGTTATTTAATATTATCTTCAGGATGAAGAGGATGCCTGATGAGTGGCGGTGGAGTACAATGGTTTCGGTGTACAAGAACAATGGCGATATCCAGAATTATAATAACTATAGGGGTATCAGGTTTCTAAGTCATACCATGAAAGTTTGGGAGAGGGTGGTGGAAGGGAGGATAAGGAGGGCAGTGTCTATATTTGAAAATCAGTTCGGGCTCATGCCAGGTCGCTCTACTACGGAAGCTATCCACCTTATCAGGAGGTTGGTGGAATAATACAGGGATAGGAAGAGTGATTTGCATATGGTGTTTATTGACCTAGAGAAGGCGTATGACAAGGTCCCCAAGGACATCCTTTGGAGATGTCTGGAGGTGAAATGTGTGTCAGTGGCTTACATTAAGGTGATAAAGGATATGTATGATGGAGCTAGGACTCGGGTTAGGATTGTGGGAGGTGACTCAGAGCATTTTTCGGTAGTAATGGGGTTACACCAAGGATCTGCGCTCAGCCTATTCTTATTTGCCCTGGCGATGGATGCACTGACACACCATATCCAAGGAGAGGTGCCATGGTGTATGTTGTTCGTTGATGATATAGTTCTGGTTGATGAGATGCGAGGCGGCGTTCGTGGGAGACTGAATGGAGGCAGGCCCTGGAGTCTAAAGGTTTCAAGTTGAGTAGGACTACGACGGAATATGTGAAATGTAAGTTCAGCGAGGTGACAGGGAAAGCGGATGTGGAAGCTAGACTTGACCACATGTAATCCTCAAGAGAGAAAGTTTTAAGTACTTAGGGTCAATTATCCAGGGAGACGAGGAGATCGATGGGGATGTTACGCACCGTATTAGGGTGGGGTGGATGAAATGGAGGTCAGTGTCTTGAGTTCTCTGTGACAAGAATATGCCACTGAAACTCAAAGGTAAGATCTATAGAGCGATGGTTAGACCGGCCATATTGTATGGGGCTGAGTGTTGGCCAGTTAAGAATTCACATATCCAGAAGATGAAAGTAGCAAAAATGAAGATGTTGAGATGGATGTGTGGGCATACTAGACTGGATAAGATTAGGAATGAAGATATTTAGGAGAGGGTAGGCGTGGCTTCGGTGGACGATAAGATGCGGAAAGCGCGTCTTAGGTGGTTCGGACACGTGCAGAGGAGAAACCTAGATGCCCCAATTAGGAGGTGTGAGCGGTTGTCTTTGACATACGAGAAGAGGTAGAGGGCGGCCCAAGAAGTATTGAAGCGAGGTGATCAGACAGGACATGGCGCGGATCCAGATTTCCAAGGACATGGCTCTTGATAGGAAGGTGTGGAGGTCGAGCATTAGGGTTGTAAGTTAAATGGTAGTCGAGCGGTTTCCCTCTTTGTACCGATGAGTATGATAGTGTTTTGTCTAGCACTGCTAGTGATTTATGTTGTGTTTCACACCTTTGCATAATACTTGTGTTATTGTTTTTTCATTTATTTGTTGTCTCTCACGTTTCAGGTTATTTTTTGGATTTTGTTTTCACATATCTATTATATCTGAGCTGAGGGTCTCCAGGAAACAACCTCTCTACCACTCTAAGGTGGGGTAAGGTCTGCGTACACTCTACCCTCCCCAGACCCTACTTGTGGGATTTTACTGGGTTGTTGTTGTATTGTGTTAGATATTATTCGGTTTAATTATTAAAGACTTTACCTTTTATTAATTCTAGTTCTATCGTGCATAACAGATACGATGGAAATCACAATTCCTATGACTTCCTCTACAACCCCAACCACCTCTACAAGCCAGATTGTCTCGACAAGCTATTTTACAAAGTTATTGATAATATATCGATCAAATTATAGATAGCTCTTCTCGGTAGGTTGTTAGTCAGATTTAAACATGTTATCAAGCTAGGCACTTGACATCAAATTTGGTCACATTCATCCTTTTTTGATTTCCTACAAATAGTATCCTTTCGCGTCCTGGTACACTTTTGTAGAATCTAAAACTATATGGTACTACAAAAAAAAATTACTTTCACCATTTCCACTAGAATGACTCTTTGTTATCATATATGCTCGAAGGAAAATATTAGAGCATTCTTGTCGTGACCTAAAATTTACCAATGATCGTGATGGAATCTAACCCCAATTAGCTAGTTAAGCCAACAATGATAATCAATCTAAATTAAGCATAGCAAGATATAATAAGGTATCATAACATAGATAAAGCATAATAAGTTTTACAATAATACCGGAAGCGGAATTATTATAAGTAATGAGCAACTAAATAAAATACAACCGAGACTCAAAATATAATGATATTATCTGAATCAAACAAAAGTATATAACGACTAAGAAGGGGACTTCATAAGTTGCAAACAAGGAACAACACTCACCACGAAGTCTCTAAACAATCACTATGAGTCCTCTTGAATGCTGCTAGGTCTAATATCAAAACCTACACAAAAATATGCAGGTGTATTATATGAATACAAAAATAATGCGTACTCAAGCAAATATCAAGTATATAATCTCAAAAAAGTGGTGGCGAGATTTTGACAAAAGCATACTACTCATTTTATCAACCTGAACAATGTATAATAATATGTAATCCTGGAGAATAAAAAAGAATAACAGTAAAGTGATCAGAGATAAGATAAGCATGCTTCTTAAAAAAGATGGCCAAAACACAATACAATTTCTAAACCACATATAAAGTTGATATGCACCAAGTAGCATCTATATGAATGCTTCTATTTAAGTCTAGGATGATCATGCATGCTCAAGGCTCGATCATAACAATTATCCAGCATATTCTATATGCTCCAACATGATCAAGCACGTCCCACGTACTCAACATAAAATTTGTATCACCTAGACTCATAGGGCCCGATATAACATGAGTAATTACCCTACTCCAGAGGGACGGATCCATATGCAAGCGTCGCATTGAAATTCATCGTGCCAACATCATATCAATATTACCATAATCGCACTGAAATGACCATTGTACGATAATAATATCAGTTCACTCAAATGTGCAATTATGAAATAATCATATCAATTAGTACCAATATCTCCATCTCAAAGTAAGTGCATGTATGTTCAAAAAATAACCAACTAAGCGCACGAGGACAATAAAAATAAAGATGCAAATGTATGCTCATGATATAAAGTATGATTACAGCTAAATCAAGTGTTGCAACTATCTCAAGTTTATCCCATCATGCCTAAATAAGATTTCATAAACTAAAACATGATTTCTAGCATAAATAAAGAGGCTCGCATAGTCATACCATAAAAAAAAGCATATGTCAAGAAGAACAATCAACTAAATAAGAGAAGAGCTCATAATTTCTCATAAACACATCAATCCTTGATATCTTCACTTAATTAGTTCCTTCATGTGCAGTTTGAAGTACATCCCAGATATCTTTTTCATTTGAGCATGCAGATATCCTCTTATACTCGTCAGGAACAAGTCCACATATGAGGATCTTCTTGGCCTTTGCATTCTTCTCCATTATCCTGAAATCAGCTTCCACAAATTCAGAGGGGTATTTGGGAACAGTCTCATTTTGCCCATTTTGTTTGGTGGGAGTCAGTGCTCCTCGATTCACTATTATCCATAGTTCATAGTCCTCAATCGTTAGGAAATCCTCCATTCTTGCCTTCCACAAACTATTGTATTTTCTGTAGAACATATGTGATCTAGCAGTTGACTATTCTTTGTTAATTCCAGGCGGATCACTCATTTTGCTTCCAATATCTCTCTAGGTTTTACCACATTTAAGAGAACCTGCTCTGTTACCAATTGTTAGATTGAGTGTCTTCCTTAAATACTAAAGAACTTGGTTCTTTCCCTTACTCCTTAAGCGTCAACAATATAAACAGTAAAAAATAAAGACAATAATTTTTATGTGGAAAATCATCAAGCTCAAAGGTACATTAATCACGACCTACCACACTGCATTTTAGCTTTAACTTCACTAAAATAAATGAGCCAAATGTACTTATTGCGAGACCTGCAAATCAATACCCACACAGTTCCCCACTTCAACTATTTAAATAAATTACAAGTTACTCAAAACTGCACACCCACGCACTTGCTCCAACTTAAAATTATGAATGACAACTTGATTACAAATCGATTTTCTAATTCACATTATCTAACAGACTTAAGAAGAACACTAAGACTAGTAATCGCCTTGAGTATTGAAAATATAGTTCCACAGTTAACGTGCAAAGGATAGTATCCTCAGTCCATCAGAAAAGTATTTAAGTTCACTGGACTCTGAGATATTTTGGGAGTCCTATACATAGTCAACTTCTCATTTGATATGACTCCTACAGTTCCAGTGACTCCAAAAATCGTGTGACTCTTGTCTATCACTTATGCGAGCATATCTTCTTGGACAATGACTCTTATCACATTATCACATTAACAACCTTCTTCCAACAATCTCGGATCATAGTAACTTTGTAAAAAAGTTACAGCCTTGTAAGAATCTTCATTATCTACCTTGAGAACCTAGTTCTTAGAATACTTCAGATGCTACCTTGAGGACCTAGTTCTTATCGCACATTCACTGGACACACGTTGTTAATCATCAAAACCCCAATTCTCAACAATTCTTTTAGGAGAGAACCAAGAACTAGGAAAAATAAAAACGTAGAAGAGAAAGGAAAAGAAGAAAGAAAAAGATGGGAACGGCGTGACGAGCAACAGAGCAAACACGAGAAAGAAGAGACAAAAGCCACAGAAGAAGGGGAATAAAGGAAAAAAAATAAAAAATGAAATTAGTTTTTAAAAAGAAATATACACATGTCAAATAGATTTGGTTGTGACATTTTAAGGTGGTTTTTTTTTTCCACTCCAAAAAAGTTCAAGGGGTAATCATGAAGATAAAGTGTGCAATCAAAAATTTGAGCTTAGCTCAAGGAGGTACTTATGCCTTTTCCAAAATAAACACACTTAACGTGTGTTTGGTATAACGGAAAATATTTTTTGCGGAAAATATTTTCCAAGAAAATATTTTTTTGGAAAACAAGTAGTAATCTTATTCATTTTTCGGTGTTTGGTACGTAAATTAAGGAAAATGACTTCTCAAGAGTATTCATAAATAATTTAGATATAATAAACATGAAGCCATAAACTTTCAAACCAACAACCTT
>MU677398.1:186503-208541 GCA_026770625.1 Nicotiana glauca
GGGGGGGGGGGGGGGGAGCATAGTGTATTGAATGTAGTATGCTGGTAGACTGGGTAGAGTTGATGTAATTAAAGTGCATTTTCCAGCTAGATTAAGCTTATCACATTTTCGTCCTGAGAGCTTACTCCTCATAGAATCAATGATAAATTGGTAATCCTTGTGATTGGCGTTATTATTAATAATAGGGAAACCCAGGTATCTCCCAAAAGACTTGCATTCCTTTATTCCAAGGGAGTTAGAGATATTGGATCTAGTTGTTGTACCACAATTCCCAGAGAATATTATCCTAGATTTTTTGAAGTTTATTAGCTGTCCAGAGATATCAAAAAATTGCCTAAGGGCAGACTTAATAGAAGAGGTAGTATTATTATTGGTTTTGCCAATTAATACAAAGTCATCTGCAAAAAATAAGTGGGATAGGGGAGGGCTGTCTTTACTCATTAAGATAGGATCCCAACTTTTAATGTCCACTAGATGGTTTACATAATTTGATAATATTTCCTTGCATAAAATAAATATGCAGGGGGACATAGGGTCTCGTTGCCTAATCCCTCTACTTGGTTGAAAAAATATGATTTTAGTCCCATTCACCAATATAGAAGTGGATGATGTCACTATACAGGACATAATAAGTTTGGAAATATTGGGAGAAAATTTGAAAAAAAAAAGAAGGGTCTTGTATATGAACAACCATTCTAATTTATCAAAGGCCTTTTCAAGATCAATTTTAATCAACATTGTAACACCCCAAATTTTTTATAATATTTGCATTCTTGATTGAGCATTTTTATAACGAGAAAATATTTTACTTTGCACTTCTTAAATGTGAAATGGTCAATATATGAAAAACAAAAAAGGTCCAAAAATATCCTTGAACTATTCGAAATAACTCAAAAATATCCTCCATTTATTTTTGGTGCCAAAAATATCCCTGCCGTCTATGTTTTAGCCCAAAAATATCCCTAAACTATTAATTTTGCCATTGAAGATCACATGGCAGTCCAACTGGGTTAGAATTGCTTACATGATCGTCCACCTAAGCAATCCATATATCAAAATTATTTTTTTTGAATTTTTTTTCAGAAATTTTTAATAAAGTACAAAATCAATGTTTATTCTGAAAAAAATTAAAAATTTCGAAAAAATATTTATTTTAGAATTTTTTAATTAAAATACAAAATCAACACTTATTCCGAAAAAAAAGTAAAAAATTTACGAAAAAAATATTCTTGATTAGGGTTTATAATTTGATTAAAAATTCCATTGTTGTCTTTTTTTGAATTTATGATTATAGATATCGAGAATTCATATAACCGACTCCAACATGTTTTAGGATTAAGAAATCGGTGTCTTTGTTGTTGTACAAATAAAGTTTTAATTTTTTTTTCTTGTAAATGTTGTGTGTTAATTTTTTTTTTTTTGGGAGCTAAAGAATGGGGTTGAAGTAATACATGGATAATGTTCCAAGACATAACTACACTATTACTGGATTCAAAAGCATTCAAAGACATAACTCTAAAATTCATAAAAGAGAACAATGGAGTTTTTTTAATCAAATCATAAATCCCAATCAAGAAGTTCCATAGTGTTGTTATATGTAACACTCAATATTTTTTTGATAAGTTATTAAATATAGTTTATAACTAACTTTTTGGGTTTTCAATCTTTTGTATTTATCTAAGATTATTTAGTAGTTGGGGAACCATTTTATTTTCATATCTATAAAAAACAAAATTCCCATTTGTTTTGGTTTATTCTTCAAGGAAAAAAGGAAGACCATCCTCCTCTCTCTCTCTCCTCCATATCACTGAATATTTCTTGAAAAATTAGGGATATCCTACTAAATCAACAAGCAATTTCGTTTTTGGGTGAAGATCAAGTTGTTCTTCTTGGTAAGTTTCTAAACTCGTTTTTATACTAGACATATACTAGTATTTTATACATATCTTGTCGTACAGAGCTCCGATTTAAGTGATCTAGGACTTTCTGGAGAGTTATATCATAAATCTACAACTCTTATGAAGGAACCAAAATCTAGTGTTGTTGGGATGTGCCTGGAAAACGATCATGAAGTACAGGGCAGGTGCTGCCTAGATTTTCAGTTTTTGAAATACTCTCTGTAATGCTGTTAGTAATTTTAGCATAACGTTCTGTACCAAATTGATATGGGGGGGGGGGGATTCAAGATGTTCTGAAATGGTAAGACATAGTCCTACAACTTTTATGAAGACTATAAATTCTATTTTGTCTGTATAAATCTTCAAAACCGAGTCACAACTCGCAACAGTGAATCTGTCCAGAATTTTTGTCAAACGTTTTTGGGTAATTTTCACCAATATCGCATTTAGTTTGACTTCTTAAATCATTGAACTTATGTATATATTTGATTATGTATTTAAGGTTTATAAACCCTTGAAAAAAAATCAAAGGGGAAGTATTTGAGGAAATGGACAGATTTGGTTGTTTTCGGCGTAGACGATTCGAATATTACCAAGTTGTGATTGAATTGTGTTGTGGTAAAACACCTATGTTTGTGTATAAACTTGTACTCTTTTGGCTTGCTGGAATATTTTGAAATAACCAGATATTTTTATTTTTCTTGTCTTCAATTTATATTGTTATATTCGTAGTATATCAAGTATTGTAAGATATTTGCTAAAATCGCCCATTTGTGCGGATTATCTGATCATTTTGCATTCTTGTTAGGAATTTGTACTTCTTGTGGCAGTGACTTTGTCACTCATCTTGGCATGCCTCTTGATTCGGATATTTTTCCATTTTGACTTTGGATTTGTAGTTGGTCTTGAATTATGGAACTTGTCCGTATTAAGTACGAACTAGGAAGCCATCTTTAATATAGTTCTTGATTCTCTTGTATATTGGGTTTTGACCCTACTTGATTTGGGGCTTCGGTCCATCTTGATATATGATTATGCTTAGTGTGATGGCATGACGTGCATATTGGGCGGAGAAAACGAAAAATGGATATTTGGTATACTCTCTTAGATTGATAGTATACACTTTTTTGACTCTGGAATATTGTTTAAAGGTATTTGGAAACACTTCAAAGTTTGATATATTTGTTCACTTGATTTAAATTATGTTAAATTGAGCTAACTATTACTGAAGAGGGAAATTGGAGAATTTAATAACTCCAAGCCTAAAGTTTATACACCACTAAGCTTTATGCTTAGCGATAGTTATTTTCTATCGTAGGTAATGTTCGCGATGAAATATGAAGATGGTCATGATGAAGTAATTTTTTTTTTGGAGAACTTGGAGATCACATTTGTATATGCACCTTGGTTTTGTATAGTTTTGGGACATGTACATAACATACGTGATATACGAGATATATACATATATATATACATATATATGTCACATTATGTACGTTATTTGGAAGCTTGTTGGATTTTAAGACCAAAAATCTTGTAACTTAAATTTGGAAACTTATTTTGTTGTTTTTAGTGTATGTGTCAATAAATCAAGTTTTGTAATATGCTGAATTTATACTATCTTGTAAATATGTACAAAGGAGAAGACTAGTTTCCTTTTTATATACCCGATAGTTTGAAATTTATGTACAATACAAACTTGCAGTGATGTTAAATGAAAGTATAAATTTGTTAGAAAGTTGCTTTAATCTGTTGATTATTCAAGAAGGGTTATATCACCTTATATTAATATTTTTGACATTGTATTTTATTTAAATAATATTATGGTGTATTTTCAAAAAGAAAAAAAATATTGCACTTTGAACCTTTCGCATGGGCCTATTTCCGCTACTAAATTATTCTGAACATTTTAAAACTAATATCTTTTTATACTATTTTATAATTAATAAATTAGATTTGTTTCCTGAGTAGCACCCTCCCCAAGGGGTCGCTACAAGTTTTGGTATCAGAGCCACAGTTTGTGATTCTAGGTATTGTTTTGTTGTGATACTACCAATTATTTTTTGATATTTCTTTCTTGAAAATGACTTGGAGTTTATAAATTTTTGTATACTTGTTTAATTTAATTTAATGTAATGTATTTTGTGTGCATATGCATCATGTATATGTCCCTAATGCAGTGTGATCTTACCTTTTATAGGAATTTTAATATGGCCACTTCTTCGAATAGAGCTATTGAATCCTTTGATGAAAGTCAGGCATAGTATAATGCCATGCCTCACCTTCAGGGAGGAAATGAGGAACCCTTGCCTGACCTAAATCATTCTCGTGTTAGTGGAAATAAAGTGGGCGATAATCCAAGAGCAGTGAGTCATAATACTCCATTTATGAATCCTCCATTCCAGCAAATGGCTGAGTTCTTTCGTCACTTGGCTGGGACAATGTTAGAACCTAGTGAAATGAATTTTGAGAAGATGAGAAAAATGGGTGGAGTTGAATTTGAAGGCACTACAGATCCCACGGTAGCTGAACAATGGATCGAGCGTATGGAGAGGGTCTTTGAACAACTAGAGTGTACTAATGCTGCCAAATTTAAGTATGTTGTCTCTCTTTTACAGAAAGATGCCTATGATTGGTGGGTAAGTATTTCAAATGCAAAAGCAAAACCTCCGGTACTGAGTTGGGATAACTTTGTGAAATTATTTCGTGCAAAATATGTTCCCTATGTCTATCGTGATGCTAAGAAGAAGGAGTTTTTGAATTTAAGACAAGGGAGTATGTCTATTGCAGAGTATCAACAAAGCTTTCTCAGGCTTTCTCGCTATGCTGGAGGTATTATTGATGATGAAAGAGACAAGTGCAGAAGATTTGAAGAAGGTTTGAATGGATACATTCGAAAATCTATGGCAATCTTACAACTGGATGATTTTCCAAAGCTAATTTCAGCTGCACTTACTTGGGAAAGAATTGACAAGGAAGAAGCTAGTAGAAGAGAAAACAGGTTTAGGAAGGGTAATTCAGATTATGGCGTTTCATCCAAAAAGGGAAAGTTTGACTATTCCAGGACCGAGAGTACACATAAATCATCACATCATAAGCAGAATAAGTTAAATTTTTCTACTGTCGGTACTCCAAGTTATGGCCAAGGAAAAACTCATACACCTACTTGTGCACAGTGCGGGAAGAATCATTTTGGTGTATGTCGACGAGCTTCTGGTGCTTGTTTTAATTGTGGAAGTATAGATCATAAGGTGAAGGATTATCCTAATCTAATCCTATTTCTTATACACATACAGAAGGATCAGTTCAAAAGCCTGTCACAACTCCTTCTCAAGCTAATAGCAATGCTAGACCTCGAAATATGCAAGCAACGGGTTTGAGTTGAGCTAATCAGGCTAGTTGGTCAAGAGCTAATGCACGAGCTTATGCTATGAGACCAGGATGGCCTGGACGTGGTTGTTGGTAAGTTTCACTTATTTGGCATACCTGTTGTTACACTATTTGATCCTGGATCTTCTCACTCTTATGTTTGCTCATCACTTGCATTTCCTACCACGGTTAAATCTGTTAGACTTGACCTTGATGTGCTAGTCACGAGTCCATTAGGTCATCAGGCTGTTGTTAATAGGATTTGCCGAGATTGTCCATTCGTAATTCAAAATCTGGTCTTCCCTACCGACTTGCTTGAAATGCCCTTCCAAGAATATGATGTTATTGTTAGCATGGATTGGCTTCATAGGCACCATGCGTTGGTTGATTGTAGGTTGAAGAAAGTGACATTTAGAACTCCTGCATATTCATATATGGTAGTTCAAGGAGAAAGATCATTGACATCTAATATTATTTCTGCGGTCTTGGCAAGGAAGATGATTTGTCAAGGTTGTGATCCCTATCTTGCTCATATAGTCGATACACGATTTGGGAGTCCAAGTCTTGAGGAAATACCAACTGTGTACGACTTTCCTGATGTATTTCCTGATCATCTTTCTAGGTTGCCTCCAGAAAGGGAGATTGAATTTCCTATAGATCTTGTCCCTGGAACTACTCCTATTTGTATCGTTCCTTATAGAATGGCTCCAACTGAATTAAGAGAGTTGAATGCTTAATTGCAAGAACTTATTGAGAAAGGCTTTATCCGTCCTAGTATTTCGCTTTAGGGAGCTCCTATTTTATTTGTGAAAAAGAAAGATGACACTCTTAGGTTTTGCATTGATTACCGACACCTGAACAAGGTAACAATCAAGAACAAATACCCACTGCCAAGAATCGATGACTTGTTTGACCAACTGAATGGTGCCAGCTTGTTCTCAAAAATTGACTTGAGGTATGGATACTACCAGTTGCGCGTGAGGGAGCAAGATATTCCTAAAACTGCTTTTAGAACCAGGTATGGCCATTATGAATTTTTGGTAATGCCCTTTGGTTTGACAAATGCTCCTACTGCATTTATGGATCTAATGAACCGTGTATTCAAGCCTTATCTCGATGAATTTATGGTGGTGTTTATTGATGACATTTAGGCTATTCCAAGAATAGAGAAGATCATGTTAAGCATGTCTGTCATGCAAATTCTGAAAGAGAGACAACTCTACGCGAAGCTTTCCAAATGTGATTTTTGGCTGAATGAAGTGGCTTTTTTGGGGCACATTGTATCAACTGAAGGTGTGAGGGTTGATCCTAGTAAGGTTCAAGCTATTGTCGATTGGAAACTCCCTAAAACTCCAACTGAGATAAGAACTTTCTTGGGTTTAGCAGGATACTACAGAAGGTTTGTGAAGGGCTTCTCTATTATAGCTTTTCCTTTGACCAAACTTTCGGGGAAAGATACTAAGTTTGTATGGGATGACAAGTGTCAAGAGAGCTTTGAAAAGCTTAAATTCTTGTTGACACAAGCTCGAATACTTTCTTTGCCAGCTGAAGGCAAAGATTATGTGGTATACAGTGATGCATCTCACTACGGCTTGGATTGTGTTTTGGTGCAAGAAGGAAAGTAATTGCTTATGCCTCTCGAAATTTGAAATCACATGAGTTGAATTATCCCACTAACGATCTTGAACTTGCTACCATTGTTTTTGCCTTGAAAATTTGGAGGCATTACTTGTACGGAGAGAAGTGTCACATATTTACTGATCACAAGAGTTTGAAGTACTTGGGTACACAAAAAGAGTTAAACTTGAGACAACGTAGATGGCTTGAACTCATCAAAGATTATGATTACACGATTGATTATTATCCTGGTAAAGCCAATGTGGTAGTAGATGCGTTGAGTCGCAATTACCTTGCAAGTTTAACTCTAAGTCCTTTTTCTTTGCTTCTTGAATTAAGAGCCATGAATATTTTCCTTTCAGTTAATTCTAATGGTTCTATCATTGCTAATTTTCAAATCAAGCCAGTCTTACTTGAGCAAGTCCAAGAAGCGTAGAAGTTAGATGAGAAGCTTGTGAAACAGGTTGAAGAAGTCCAAAATAGAAGAGAATCAGAT
This sequence comes from Nicotiana glauca, assembly GCA_026770625.1. NCBI lineage: Eukaryota > Viridiplantae > Streptophyta > Magnoliopsida > Solanales > Solanaceae > Nicotiana > Nicotiana glauca. Next base: position 193,884 of record MU677398.1, read on the forward strand.
TTTTCATCAAGGAAAGATGGTACCTTATTTTATAAAAATAGGTTGTGTGTTCCTAATGATAATGAATTAAGAAAGAAGATCTTGATTGAAGCACATAGTTCACCTTATGCAATGCATCCTGGAGGTACTAAAATGTATCAGACCATTAAGGAGCACTACTGGTGAAGTGGCATGAAGAGAGACATTGCAGAGTTCATTTCTAAATGCTTGGTATGTCAACAAATAAAAACAAACTGAACATCAAGTCCCAGCTGGTCTATTGCAACATTTGTCAATACCTGAATGGAAATGGGAAAGGATAACAATGGACTTTGTTTCCGGACTTTCACGCACTTAAATAAATCATGATGCAATTTGGGTCATTGTAGATAGACTAACTAAGAGTGCTCATTTCTTGGCAATCAGAATGGACTACTCACTGGAACATTTAGCAGAATTATATATTAATGAGATTGTGAAGCTGCATGGAATCCCTATTTCTATTGTGTCTGATAGAGATCCGAGGTTTACATCCAGATTTTGGTCTAGCTTGCAAGAAGCTTTGGGTTCCAGGTTGAATTTTAGCACCGTTTTCCATCCACAAACAGATGGCCAGTCTAAAAGGGTAATACAAATCTTGGAGGATATGCTTCAAGCCTACATTATTGAGTTTAAGGGTAGTTGGGACAAACGCTTAGCCCTAATAGAATTTGCTTACAATAATAGCTACCAATAAAGTATAGGCATACCTCCTTATGAAGCTTTATATGGAAGAAAATGTAGAATGCCTCTTTGTTGGAACGAGGTTGGTGAAAGAAAATTTGTAGGTCCTGAGACTGTACAACAAACTGAAGATAAGGTAAAAATCATCAAGGATCGTTTGAAAATTTCTTCAAACAGACAAAAGTCCTATGCTGATCTTAAAAGGCGTGAAATTGAGAATCAGGTGGGCGATAAGGTATTTTTAAAGGTTTTTCCATGGAAAAAGATTATGAGATTTGGCAAAAAGGGTAAACTTAGTCCTCGATTCATTGGACCTTATGAAATACTTGAGAGAATTGGTCATGTTGCATATAAGCTAGCTTTGCCACCTGAATTAGGTAAGATCCACAACGTCTTTCATGTTTCTATGCTTCGAAAATAGTACTCAGGTACATCTCATGTTCTTCCTATTGAGTCTATTGAGGTTAGTCCTGATTTGACATATGAAGAAGAACCAATCCAAATCTTAGCACATAAGATAAAAATGCTTAGAAATAAGAGAATCCCATTAGTGAAGGTTCTTTGGAGAAATCATTCAGGCGAAGAAGCTACCTGGGAGCGAGAAGAGGATATGCGAGTTCAACATCCATATTTATTTCAGGACTAGTACAAGGTAAATTTTGAGACGAAATTTTTTTATAGGGGGAGAGAGTTGTAATATTTGCATTCTTGATTGAGCATTCTTATAACGAGAAAATATTTTACTTTGCATTTCTTAAATGTGAAATGGTCAATTTATGAAAAATTTCTTACTTTAGATTGGGTTAATATTGGCAATGAAGTTTCATAGTGTTGCTATATGTAACACTCTATATTTTTTTGATGAGTTATTAAATATAGTTTATAACTAAGTTTTTGGGTTTCCAACCTTTTGTATTTATCTAAGATTATTTAGTAGTTGGGGAACCATTTTATTTTCATATCTATCAAAAAGAAAATTCCCATTTGTTTTTGGTTTATTCTTCAAGGAAAAAAGAAAGACCATCTTCCTATCTCTCTATCTCTCTATCTCACTATCTCTATCTCTCTCTCTCTCTCCCCTCCATAGCACTGAATATTTCTTGAAAACTTAGGGATTTCCTACTAAATCAACAAGCAATTTCGTTTTTGGGTGAAGATCAAGTTGTTCCTCTTGGTAAGTTTCTAAACTCGTTTTTATACTAGACATATACTAGTATTTTATGTATATCTTATCGTACGGAGCTTCGATTTAAGTAATCTAGGACTTTATGGAAAGCTATTTCATAAATATACAACTCTTATAGAGGAACCAAAATCTAGTTTTGTTGTTATGTACCTGAAAAATAATCATGAAGTACAAGGCAGGTGCTGCCCATATTTTCAGTTTTTGAAATACTCTCTGTACTGCTGTTAGTAATTTTAGGGGTTATTCAAGAATTTTTAAAATGTTAAGACATATACCTACAACTTTTATGAAGACTATAAAGTCTAGTTTGTCTGTATAGATCTTCAAAACTGAGTCACAACACGGAACAATGAATCTGTCCAGAATTTTTGTTCAAACGTTTTTGGGTAATTTTCACCAGTATCATATTCAGTTTTACTTGTTAAAGCATAATTTTTTATAATATTTGCATTCTTGATTGAGCATTTCTATAACGAGAAAATATTTTACTTTGCACTTCTTAAATGTGAAATGGTCAATTTATGAAAAATTTCTTACTTTAGATTGGGTTAATATTGGCAATGAAGTTTCATAGTGTTGCTATATGTAACACTCTATATTTTTTTGACGAGTTATTAAATATAGTTTATAACTAAGTTTTTGGGTTTCCAACCTTTTGTATTTAGCTAAGATTATTTAGTAGTTGGGGAACCATTTTATTTTCATATCTATCAAAAAAAAATCCCATTTGTTTTGGTTTATTCTTCAAGGAAAAAAGGAAGACCATCTTCCTATCTCTCTATCTCTTTATCTCACTATCTCTATCTCTCTCTCTCCCCTCCATAGCACTGAATATTTCTTGAAAACTTAGGGATTTTCTATTAAATCAACAAGCAATTTCGTTTTTTGGTGAAGATCAAGTTATTCCTCTTGGTAAGTTTCTAAATTCATTTTTATACTAGACATATACTAGTATTTTATATATATCTTATCGTACAGAGCTCCGATTTAAGTGATCTAGGACTTTCTGGAAAGCTATTTCATAAATATACAACTCTTATAGAAGAACAAAAATCTAGTATTGTTGCGATGTACCTGAAAAACGATCATGAAGTACAAGGCAGGTGCTGCCCATATTTTCAGTTTTTGAAATACTCTCTGTACTGCTGTTAGAAATTTTAGCATAACTTTATGTACAAAATTGATGTGGGGGTTATTCAAGAATTTCTAAAATTTTAAGACATATACCTACAACTTTTATGAAGACTATAAAGTCTAGTTTATCTGTAAAGATCTTCAAAACTAAGTCACAACACGGAACAGTGAATCTGTCCAGAATTTTTGTTCAAACGTTTTTGGGCAATTTTTACCAATATCATATTTAGTTTGACTTGTTAAATCATAATTTTTTATAATATTTGCATTCTTGATTGAGCATTTTTATAATGAGGAAATATTTTACTTTGCACTTCTTAAATGTGAAATGGTCAATTTATTAAAAATTTCTTACTTTAGATTCGGTTAATATTGGCAATAAAGTTTCATAGTGTTGCTTTATGTAACACTCTATATTTTTTTGATGAGTTATTAAATATAGTTTATAACTAAGTTTTTGGGTTTCCAACCTTTTATATTTATCTAAGATTATTTAGTAGTTGGGGAACCATTTTATTTTCATATCTATCAAAAAAAAATCCCCATTTATTTTGGTTTATTCTACAAGGAAAAAAGGAAGACCATCTTCCTATCGCTCTATCTCTCTATCTCACTATCTTTATATCTCTCTCTCTCTCCTCCATAGCACTGAATATTTCTTGAAAACTTAGGGATTTCCTACTAAATCAACAAGCAATTTCGTTTTTGGATGAAGATCAAGTTGTTCCTCTTGGTAAGTTTCTAAACTCGTTTTTATACTAGATATATACTAGTATTTTATATATATCTTATCGTACAGAGCTCCAATTTAAGTGATCTAGGACTTTCTGAAAAGCTATTTCGTAAATATACAACTCTTATAAAGGAACCGAAATCTAGTTTTGTTGTGATGTACCTGAAAAACGATCATGAAGTACAAGGCAGGTGCTGCCCAAATTTTTAGTTTTTGAAATACTCTCTGTGTTGCTGTTAGTAATTTTAGCATAACTTTATGTACAAAATTGATATGGGGGTTATTCAAGAATTTCTAAAATTTTAAGACATATACCTACAACTTTTATGAAGACTATAAAGTCTAGTTTGTCTGTATAGATCTTCAAAACTGAGTCACAACACAGAACAGTGAATCTGTCCAGAATTTTTGTTCAAATATTTTTGGGTAATTTTCACCAATATCATATTTAATTTGACTTGTTAAATCATTGAACTTATGTAGATATTTGATTATGAATTTAAAGTATATAAACCTTTGAAAAAAATCAAAGGGAAAGTATTTGAGGAAGCGGACAGATTTGGTTGTTTTCGGCGTAGACGATTCGAACATCACCAAGTTGTGATTGAATTGTGTTGTGGTAGAACATCGAGGTTTGTGTATAAACTTGTAATCTTTTTGCTTGCTGGAATATTTTGAAATAACCAAATATTTTTGTTTTTCTTGTCTTCAATTTATATTGTTATATTCGTAGTATATCAAGTATTGTAAGATATTTGCTAAAATCGCCCATTTGTGCGGATTGTTTGATCATTTTGCATTCTTGTTGGGACTTTGTCCTTCTTGTAGTAGTGACTTTGTTACTCATCTTGGCATGCCTCTTGATTCGCATCTTTTGCCATCTTGACTTTGGATTTGTAGTTCGTTTTGAATTATGGAACTTGTCCGTACTAAGTACGAACTAGGAAGCCATCTTTAATATAGTTCTTGATTCTCTTGTATATTGGGTTTTGACCCTACTTGATTTGGGACTTCGGTCCATCTTGATATATGATTATGCTTAGTGTGATGACATGATGTACATATTGGACGGAGAAAAAGAAAAATGAATATTTGGTATACTCTCTTAGATTGATAGTATACACTTTCTTGACTCTTGAACATTGTTTATAGTATTTGGAAACACTTCAAAGTTTGATATTGATATGTTTGATATATTTGTTCACTTGATTTAAATTATGTTAAATTGAGCTAACTATTACTGAAGAGGGAAATTGGAGAATTTAATGACTCCAAGCCTAAAGTTTATACACCACTAAGCTTTATGCTTAGCGATAATTGTTTTCTATCGTAGGTAATGTTCGCGATGAAATCTGATGATAGCCATGATGAAGTAGTTTTATTTTTTGAGAACTTGGAGATCACATTTGCATATGTACATTGGTTTTGCATAGTTTTGGGATGTGTACATAATATACATGATATACGGGATATATACATATATATGTTACATTATGTATATTATTTGGAGGCTTGTTGGATTTTAAGACCAAAAATCTTGTAACTTAAATTTGGAAACTTATTTTTCTAATTTTAGTGTGTGTGTCAATAACTCAAGTCTTGTAATATGTGGAATTTACACTTTGTCTTGTAAATTTGTACAAAGGAAAAGACTAGTTTCCTTTTTATATACCCGATAGTTTAAAATTTATGTACAATACAAACTTACAGTGATGTTGAATGAAAGTATATATTTGTTAGGAAGTTGTTTTAATCTGTTGATTATTCAAGAAGGGTTATATCACCTTATATTAATATTTTTGATATTGTATTTTATTTAAGTAATATTATGGTGTATTTTCAAAAAGAAAAAAAATATTGCACTTTGAACCTTTTCACATGGGCCTATTTCTGCTAATAAATTATTCTGAACATTTTTAAACTAATATTTTTTATACTATTTTATAATTAATAAATTAGATTTGTTTCCTAAGTAGCATCCTCCCAAAGCGGTCACTACAAACATTTCGCCATTATTTCCTTTTGTTTTTTTGAAAGAGTGAATGAGTTCTCGGATAATAATTTCATTGTCACTAGCTTTTCTGTATTTTATAAAGCTAGATTGAATAGTGCTGATAAGATTATTAAGAAGAGGTTTTAGCCTATTTGCAATAATTTTAGTGATAGTCATGTAGATAGAGTTACAAAGACTAATAGGTCTAAAGTTATTAAGGTTGTTAGCATTAGGAAATTTGGGAATAAGGCAAATATAGGTAGTATTTATTTCTGGAGAGATTGCATGATACTTAAAAACATTGGGACAAAAAACCCTAATAGAATCTCCTACTATCTTCCAATATTTTTTATAAAAAAGGATGTAAACCGTCCAGCCCAGGAGATTTAAATGGTTTGAAGGAAAAAATAGCACTATTAATTTCTTCATATATCAAAGGTCTATCCAGAATAGATTAATTTTGTGGAATCTAGTTGTGCTATGTAGTAAGTGAGTCATATCTGTATAGGTGTGACTAGTGCAAAATAACTTACAAAAGTGATCAAGGGTATGGTTAATGATATCAAGGTGATTATCCATCCAAACTCCTTCACTATTCTAAAAGAAACTAATATGGTTTTGTTTTATCCTATTAGAGGTACTAATTTGAAAAAACCTATTATTTGCATCCCCTTCGTTTAGCCAATTGATTCTAGATCTTAGTTTTCAATCGTCTTATTCTAGTTTGAGGATGTTATTATAGTTAGTGATCAGGTCCCTTTCCAAATTTTGAAGAAAAAAACTAGAAGAAAAATAAGGGGATTTTTGAATACCATTTATTCTTGCTAGAAGAAGTTTTTTCTCCCTGAAGGTATTCCCAAAGTGGTCATTGCCCCATTTTTTAATAAAGGTAATGAAAGAGTTGATATCCCCCATTAGGTCTTTATTCCACCATTGGTTTGCAACAATATTACCAAAATTTGGGTGGGTGCACCAAATATTTTCAAGCCGAAAATTTTTGTCATAATGGTGAGTGATATTATTTAATTTAACAAGTATAGGCTTATGATCCGTGTGAGTTTTAGGAAGATGAGTGATGGTAATGTTTGGAATTTTTTTAACCAATCATCATTAGCAAGGACTTGGTCTAATCTTTTCATTATTAACCCTTTCCTCTTCCTATGGTTAGACTAAGTAAAGTTACTACCCATGAAGCCAAGATCTATTAGTTTACAAGAGTCAATATTTTCCCATATTTTAGTCGCCCTACATTTTTTTAGAGGTCTTCCACCTATCTTTTCATTAGTACTAATAATATCATTTAAATTATCCCCTAGCATCCAAGGACCTTTGTAATTTTGTGAGACAGATTTTAGATTATCCCACATAATATCTCCAAGGCGAACCTGGGTACTAGCATAAACAGCCGTAAAAAGCCAATTAAAATTGAATGGACGAACCTGAAGAAGAGCATGAATTTTCTGGCCATTCCTGGTGAAGTGTTCAACAGTTACAACATCGTGGTTGTAGAGGACAGCCATGCCTCCTGACTGGCCTTCAGCAGGAACCTCTATGAGCTCCAAAAAATTAAATTCATTTAGAAGGGGTGCATGCACATTCATCCTAGTCTCAAGGAGAGCCACCAAATAAGGTTTGTGAGTATCGATTAAGACCCCAAAATTATGATGGAAATCATCATTATTGGCACCTTTAACGTTCTAGAAGATGATAGTGGTTGCTCTATCATTAGAGATGTTTGAGGTTGGATCACAGTGGACTCCCTCTCCACTGAGTTGTGGCTCCTCCTTCTTGATGGGACTGGGATAATTGCTTGCTTTCCTACAGTGGGGTCTTGTGGTGGTCGAACATGCACCAAGCATTTGTACATGGTGCTCGGGCAACTGAAAATGTATTTGTTGCTCCATAATTCTAGGAAGAGTAGTATTTTTACTTTGTTTAGGCTTGAGAATTCTACACTCGATTGAGTACCTTGTGGATGGTGTTTTTCTTCTTCCTCTACTGGAAATTTGTGGTGGATCTTGTTCTAGCACATTGGCTTGAATATTTGGGTCCAGGTTTACTGGGGCCATGTTTGGTAGATTGTTGGTTTCCTGGGCTGCATGGTGACCCCATGGCATGAATATTGGAATGATCATCATGCTTTCCCCTGCTGGGAAGAAGGGAAGAGTCATTGGGAGATTGATATATTGGTTGGGTGTTTGAGGGAGGTTCCATTGACTCTGCGTTTTCTAGATTAGAGTGTGGTTCATGTGAGGGGCTAGGGGGTGGAGTATGTTCTGGATCCGTGTTTGATTTGTGTAGTTGTTCATTGCCAAGTGCATCCCCTCCGATATTAGTTGGGCTAGGTATCGAGTGTTTTGTATTATTATTACCATCTCCAGGCCATTGATCTTGATGTTGAAGGTTATTGCATGGCCTAGGATGCCTGCTTCTAGCCAAGAGGTCGGTTGGTAATTTTGGGATTGAGGGGGCGACGTGAAGAATATGGGTTGGTTCTATATTTGTGGAGGTAGTTGTGGAGGGTTGGCTATTTGAAGAGATCTGAGTTGGTTTGAGATATGAACTAATCAAAACCTTCTCCTTGCTGTGAGTGGGAGTCTTGGCATTATAATCTTGAGTGGTATATATTTGGTTCACACTGGTAATAGGAGTTATAGCTTCACTAGGATTCTTGATTTCTATAGAGGTCTTTGGTTGCATGGCTGATAATAGGCTTGGCATATGATGATATATAAGATTTTTGGAGGATTTTGTGTTTGCCAAATGCTCTGAGTGTTCTGCCATTTCGACAACTTCCTTTGCATGCATGTCCATGTTATAATGTAGGTTGGATAGGGGTAATGGTATCATCCGGATTGAGATTAGTTTTGTTCATTAGATTAGGGGTAACCGGGTAATTCCTATGTTTGTCTTTAGTGAAAGCTTCATGTAATGACTGGGATGAGGGTTCCAATGTATGATTGGTATTCGACACATGAATACTTTTATCTTTTCTATTTTTCATGCATTGGTCATTAGGGATTATGCCCAGATTTCCCTCTAAACCATTATCAAAAACCATGTTCTCCTTCTAGTTCAGAGCCTCAAAAATATTTGGATTTCGGCCAACATTGGATGAGCTAATTTTGTCCTTGTATTGTCTGGTTTTTGGCTCAGTAACAGGAGTATTTGATGGTTCCTTATCCAAATATTTAGAATTATAGTAAAGATCATTATGGGATTTAGAGAATATATCTGTGTCAGTGCCAAAAAGAGTCGGATGTGTAACTTGATTATTTACCTTTGCAGTATGGATTTGCCTTGATCCAATAGGCTTCTTCTTCTTATTAAAAGTGACAGTTACCCAATCATTTTGGGAGTCTTGTTTTGGATACATGTTATGCCTCCTTGTTGATCACTGATTTGAGGGGTTGATGAGGAAATTAAGAATTTTAATTGGCTATAGCCTAATTTTCCACACTTGGTGCATAAAAAATTTTCACCTCATAATGTATATGCTGTTTATAGTTTCCAATGTAGATAAATGACTTTACTGGTTTATCCATAGATACTTCAACACAAAGTCAAGCATACCTACCTCTTAGAGTTGAGGAAGTACATGCATCGATCCTTAATAGTCGCCCAATAGTATTTCCTATTTTTTGAAGGATGGTTGAATCATAAAATTCAGTAGGGAGTTGGGGTAAACAAAGCCAAACAGCTGATTTTAGTTATTTTGCCTCACTGGCTACAAAATGTGGCTCCCACTTTTGAACTAATAGGTGATAGCCATTGATAAACCATGGTCCGTTATTGAGGGCTCTGGACATGCTCTCCTCTTTAGAGAATTTTACTATGAAGTAATCAGCCCCTAGGTCTATTAGAGTAAAATTTTCATTAGGTTTTCACAATTGATATATCTTCCTTCGAAGGTATTGAAGTAGGATATGCTTCCCCATAAGTTTGATAATAGGAGAATATCTCCACGATTGGTAAATCCTTTGGACGTCACCTACTGAGAGGAAGACTTGTAGATTATCATTTAGCTCTTGGGTTTCTTGTGAGTTAGTTATTTGGCTAGGCAAACATAGTGAAGATAGTATGATTGCATAGGGAAAACTTGAGTATTTAGTAGTTGCATGGGGGCTCGAGGAACCTGACCGCTCATGGGGTCCAATAGGAGGATTTCCTTATATGAAGAACCTTGATGCTGGGGTACTTTTTCTAGCATAGTTGGTGAGGAGTAATTCCCTACATCAATCATTTAATTTTTCCTACTTGGAGTTGGTGTAGGTGGATTATTTCCATCACATTTATGAGGTATATTAGGTGGTTTGGGTGGGATTTGAGAGGTTGGGTGATTGGAGAATGGGAAATTTTCCATGATATTGGAGGAAGTGAAAGTAGTAAGAAGACAGACTCCCCTATTAAGTTGTTACTAAGCAGGTTTTATTTCATTCTTTTTAGGGGTATTATAAATTTTATCCGGCGGTAGAAACTATTTACATTAATAACCAAAAAATATATATGATTTGTATAATTTTTGTATATAAGATAAAAAAATATGGGGTATTTTTTTTTAGTCTCTCTTGGTTCCTCTTATATTGCACTATTATTTAGCAATTTAACAAGTCTCGCAACTTCAAAGGAATTGCCTGTTGTTAAGTAGTTTTCATTCATTCTTTTTTTTTTTTAATCCTGAGAGGGACGTGAACTCATTTCCTTAATACAAGTCTTATAATAATATAAATCCCGTACATTGATGCTCACAGTTAAATAACAAAATGTATATTGAAAAAACAAATTTACTAGCCATAGTAATGTAACTTATTTTGCTTTGTGGATCTATAGGCCTGAATAACTCCTTTATCCATTATCATAACGGATTTTTTTCTTCCTATACAATATTTGAAATTTATTTACTAAAATTATCCTAATTTTATATATTACTCGCCCTAAACAAGGATTACTTACAAATTATATACAATCCATTATTAGTGCCTTAAGTTAGGAGATTTAGTTATATCATTTCCTCTTATTTCTCCATTCATCTTTTAATTAGACTCCTTCGAATTGTGTATTATCTATTTTAAGCCATAAAAAAGCGAAATTTCAGTTACAAAAAAGGAAAAAGTATAATTGAGCAGATTCAAAATTTAGTAGATTTCAAATTAAATTCAATCTCACCAATTCTGCTTGGACCCTTCGAACCCCCTTCTTTTTTTTGATTCTCCTCGTCCTCTGGTGTGTCTCTGTTATTAAATACATATTTTGTAGTTTGTTTTATGAACCCAATATTGAAATAACAATGCCTCTTTGTGTACCCACATGAAGAGACGTTTTGTTTCTATTTCATATCTGGCTTAGTTAGGAGGCAGAAATTAGACTATGTGAGCCTAAAAGATTGGGTCGTTTGGAACTCACTTATACCAGGGCCTTTCGGGTGGGAACAAATTTAATTTAATCGGCTCCAAATTTCGGATTCAACTTTGTATTAGTATTTCCAACAAGAATCTATGCTATCCGGTTAATTTCTCACACAAAATTCAAATTTCATATGAAACTCATGTTTACCGTGAAAATGGTAACAACAATTAGATTTGTAAATGAGATTCTAAAAATACGTGATCTATTTCCCAGCTAGTTTGAAAGGGTTATTGTGCTAAAATACAAAGTAAAACGGTAAAGATCGAGTTATCCAAAGTGATGATCGAACAAGTAAGGGGGGTGCTCCCCGGGCATAAAGCGGGCCGACAAATACCTCGGAGGCGAGCCTTGAGCCTATCTTGAGCTTGTTGGGGGTATTCGGGAAGAGGGTAACAAGTAAATATATAGATAAATAAAGCTCTATACTACCAATCTTGAGCCGAATAATAAAGAACAAATGAAGAAAATAATAAAGTGATAAGGTGACCTCGGGATCAATGGAGACAGATATCTTAGAAGAAAGAAACAAAGAGAGAGGTATTATTGCTCTTTTCACTAAGACAATTGGAGATTATCTATAATGTGTTAGCAACTCTTCTTTTATAGAAAAAAGGCGTCCAAACTTACTGCGGACTATATAATGTAGCAAAAGAATGTGATGTGACAACCCGCCTTTCTTATGTTGTAGGAGAACTAGCGTCGAGCCGTTTTGGACAAATCTCGTGGGCCCTAGACACATCTCTCGGGGGAAGGGGGGTATCTTCGCCTATCAGGGTCTTGGCCGATGCCCGATCTGGGCAAGGTGTTGGTAGATCTCGAGGGAAGCGACCGATTCGAGATCCCATGCCTTCAGGATTCATTCTTCAAGGCATTATGTCGAGGGAAAATGGGTCTCCTGATTTCCCCGCGCTCAACGCAATTTCTCATAAGTGCGACGATTGTTTTTAATATGAAACTCAAAATTCCCCCCAAATCATTCAATTCCCATCAATATTCAAGTTTTTCTGTTCAAAATAAATATGAATCAGTGCACACGATCGATTTGGAATTCATTCTCTACTTTTCTTTCCTTAATAAATCAATTGAGAAAAAAAATAATGTATGGTATTTAAAAGAAATTTCATACAAATTTAATGCAAAATTGAATATCTACAATAATATACATAGTAGAAATAAATTTCATATAATTAATTATATATTATACAACTTATTTATAATTTATCTACAATTGTCACATATTTTTTTACACGGTTAAATATAACTACAATATCATACAACTTAAATACAAATTTTATACAATATGTCTTTTACGTATTTTGTATCTGATTTATGCATAGTAAAAATAAATTTTATACAACTAATTATATATTATACAACTTATTGACAAATTTTATACAACCAATTAAATACAACTACAATATCATACAACTTAAATATAATTTTTACATAAATTTTATACAATATGTCTTTTGTATATATTTTGTATCTTATTTGTATATATTTTATCTGTGGTGTGTGCTTTTTCTTCTCCAAAATTCCAATCAAAACTTAATCTCTTAATACAATTTTGATACATATCACTAACTTTATATAAAAAGATAGTATTGCTAACTTGAATAAAAATATTATACAACGATTCATACATTATTCAACTATTTTTTGACTTTCATACAACGTTCAAAAAAAATATATATATAAGTACAACATAATACAATTTAGTACAAGAATATATTCTACAAGGTTAATTTATCACATAAAATTTAAATCTCCTATAAAACTCAATTTCTCATAAGTGGGACAATGGCTTTTAATATGAAACTCGAAATTTTTACCCCCAAATTATTCAGTTCCCATCAATATTCAAGTTTTTCTATTCAAAAATAAATATGAATCAGCGCACACGAGTCGATTTATAATTCATTCTCTACTTTTCTTTACTTAATAAATCAATTGAGGAAAAAAATGTATGGTATATCAGCATACAAATTAAAAATAAATTTCGTACAAATTTAATGCAAAATTGAATATCTACAATAATATACATAGTAGAAAGAAATTTCATACAATTATATATTATACAACTTATTTATAGTTTATCTACAATTGCCACATATTATTTCTACATAGTTAAATATAACTACAATATCATACAACTTAAATACAAATTTTATACAATATGTCTTTTGTATATTTTGTATTTGATTTATACATAGTAAAAATAAATTTTATACAACTAATTTTATATTATACAACTTATCTATAACTTTTAAACCCAGTAAATACAACTACAATATCAATGAACTTAAATATAATTTTTACATAAATTTTATACAATATGTCTTTTGTATATATTTGGTATCTGATTTGTATATATTTTATCTGTGGTGCATGCTTCTTCCTCTCTAAAATTCCAATCAAAACTTAACCGCTTAATACAATTTTGTTACATATCAATAAATTTATGTAAAAAGATAGTATTGATAACTTGAATAAAAATATTATACAACGGCTTATACATTATTCAACCATTTTTTAACTTTCATACAATATTCAAATTAAAAAAATATATAACTATAACATAATATAATTTACTACAAGAATATATGCTACCCGGTTAATTTCTCACATAAAATTCAAATCTCATATAAAACTCAATTTCTCAGAAGTGCGATGATGACTTTTAATATGAAACTCAAAATTTCTCCCCCCAAATCATTCAGTTCCCATCAATATTCAAGTTTTTTGGTTCAAACTAAATATGAATCAGTGCACATGAGTCGATTTAGAATTCATTCTCTACTTTTCTTTCTTTAATTAATCAATTGAGGAAAAAAAAAAAACAATGTATGGTATATTAGCATACAAATTAAAAATAAATTTCATAAAAAAATAATACAAAATTGAATATCTACAACAATATAAACAGTAAAACAAATTTTAATTATATATTATACAACTTAATTATAATTTATTTACAATCTTCAAACATTATTTCTACATAATTAAATATAACTACACTATCATACAACTTAAATACAAATTTTATACAATAAGTCTTTTGCATATTTTGTATTTGATTTATACATAGTAAAAATAAATTTTATATAAATAATTATATATTCTACAACTTATTTACAACTTTTATACAACCCAATTAAATGCAACTACAATATCATACAACTTAAATATAATTTTATACAATATGTCTTTTGTTTATATTTTGTATCTAATTTGTATATATTTTGTCTGTGGTGTGTGCTTCTTCCTCTCTAATATTCCAATCAAAACTTAATCTCTTAATACAATTTTGATACATATCAATAACTTTATGTAAAAAGATAGTATTGATAACTTGAATAAAAATATTACACAATGATTCATACATTATTCAACTATTTTTCGACCTCCATACAACATTCAAATAATATATATATATATATATATATATATATATATATATATATATATATATATATATATATATATATATATATATATATATAT
>MU677401.1:0-44692 GCA_026770625.1 Nicotiana glauca
CTTGGACTCCTGAATGGCAGTGATTTTGCTTTCCCAAGCAACTGGAAGAACTCTTGTCAAGATCTTCTCAACCTTATCTTCTTCAAGATTAACTCTTCCAAGAGGCTTAAGTTCATTTGTCAGTGTAGTGAACCTGGTGTACATCTCTTGAATGGTTTCTCCATCTTTCATAGTGAAATTCTCATATTGAGAATATAGCAATGTTCATCTGGATATCTTCACTTGAGGTGTTCCTTCATGATCCACTTGCAAAGTGTCCCATATCTCTTTTGCAGTAGTACAGCTTTGGATCCTGCTGTATTCATCTGGACCCAGTCCGCACACAAGCCATTTCTTGGCCTTAGCATTTTTCTCCCATTTTTTCAAATCTTCAACAGTACAATGAGCCCTTGTCTGTGGCACTTACACTCCTTCCTCATTTTTCATTGTAGTTACCAAAGGGTCATCAATAACTATGTCCCAGAGTTCATAGTCTTCTCCTATGATGTGATCCTTCATCCTATTCTACTACCATGAGTAATACTGTCCATTGAATAGTGGAGGCCTGGCAGTGGATTGCCCTTTCCAGTTCCCAGGTGGTGCACTCATGTTGATCTTTTCCTAAGGTGTTAACCTCTTCAAAGATAACCTGGCTCTGATACCAATTGATGTTCCAAACTTCAATACCACACAAGAGGAGGGGGGTGATTTGTGTGGTACCTAATTTTCAATCTAGAAGAACCTGGTTTTTCTAGGTGTTCTAACTACTACTATTTGCGGAATTAAAATACAGAAAATAAAAGAACACAATAATTTTTATGTGGAAAACACCTGGCTCAAAAGGTGAAAAAATCACGACCTACTACTTAGTAAGATTTTTCCAAACATCCTCTAAACTCAATGAGCCAAAAATCGCATTTACAAAACTCTTGTAAACCTAAAGATTAACTCTAATCCCAGTGTGACACACAGCCTCAACTGTTGCGACACTTTTAAGTTAACTCTAACTTGAATACTCAAAGTACCTAATACAATTGCATCTATGAAAGCTGGAAAGGTACAAGTTTTAAATCACCTACTTCAATTGAACTAGAATAAGAATAAACACAATGGAATTGGTTCTTCTATCTTGTTCAAGTAGCTGGAGGCGTGCACACTCAATCTCACATAAATTGCTTGCAAAATAGCCTTGCTATTTTGCTCTCAATTTTGCTTAACTTCAGCGTATGTGCATACATGTAAAGGAGAACAACTCAGTTATTTATTAGATTAGTAATTAGAGTTGGATTGTAACTCAATTTCTGATCCTCCATTGAGTTTGATAACTAGACCAATCCAAACTCCAACTCTTATCCAGATGTGTTCTCTTCTTTAAGGAGACATCTTCTCCTTATCCCGATCAGTTCAGAAGATATTGCTGCTTGATCCTCAAGGACTTATCTTCTTCACGTGCATCTCATGTGCATGGGCCATAACAAATGTGTCTCCTAGGATGGACCTGGTCCTTAACTGAGTTCATTTGTCATTCTTCAAAACTTCAACTGATCTTGGGCCAACAATGCATTCAAGCAATACAAAATGAAGTTAAAACGCAAGTAAATAAATAAATCAAAATGATAAGAATTGATAGGGGCGACGAATATGAATTTCCTTTTGAAGAAATATATTTGGAATATGACATTATTCACCAAACAACTATCATTTACTCACCGCAATCTAATAGAATTGCGGAAAGAAAGAATAGAACGTTAAAGGATGATGAATGCCTTGATAATAAGTTATGGGTTACCTTAGAACTTGGTGGGGGAAACTATTTTTACAGCTAATCGAATACTCAATCGAGTTCCCCATAGCAAAATACAATCCATTCCATAGTAAAAATAGAAAGAAAGGAAACCCAACTAAAAATATTTTAAGGTGTGGGGGTATTTGGCTAAAGTGCAGGTCCCCAAACCCCAAAGGGTAAAGATTGGACCGAAAATCATTTACTACATTTTTATATGATATGCAATAAATAGTAAGGCATATAATTTTCTGGTTCATAAATCAGAAAATCCCGACATTCATATTAATACAGTAATTGAATCAGATAATGCTTAATTCTTTAAGAATATTTATCAGCATAAAATAGAATGTGAGCCATCTAGTGAAAAATCTAAGCGATCTCGGGAAGAAGCAAAGGGAAGTACTTTTGATGAAGAAACTCCCAGACATAGTAAAAGTCAAAGGACAACTACCTCCTTTGGACCAGATTTCCTGGCATTCTTATTGAAAAATGAGCCTCAAACATTCAAATAACATATGCTTAATTTATGGATGAAACTAACACAATAGTGAGAACCAAAAATGGTTAAGGGTTGATTATGTGACATATGACTGTCTAAGTTTACACCAAAGTTCGACGGTTCAAAGATATCAAATCTACCGATTGATAGAGTATATCTGACATACTACTGAAAGTTCAAAGGAAACCTACTTATTCATATGTGATTAATCCTTACCTGCGAATCACACAAAAACATTTCATGCATAATTTTTTCCAGATAGTCATTCCTCATTCATGTAAAGGATTGTTGGATTTTGTTAATTAAAATACAAGAGGTGTGAATGGAAAATGGTGGGGAAAGAAATGGAGGGAATTGAAATTTTGAATTAGTCCCTTTTATAAAGTAACTTTGTCTCTCATTGGATGGGAAGAGGAAAATTCTAGTGCTTATATATAGAAGCACTTCTTCTAGCTCTTAAAGAGTTGTGAAGAGAGCAAGTCTCGTACCGTCATTGCTTGCTCGCTCGCTCGGCTCGGTTTCGGCTTCTGATTCGGATTCAGATTTGGTCAATGATTTGTTCAATTGATATGATTAATTGATAATTTTTTGGACCAAATTTATTTTTTATTTATGTCATTTAATATTTCCTTTCCTAATATTTTTACGCAGAAAATTTTTAAATTCGAGGCACTTCCAACGGTCAATTTCTTGACCAACCACTCCATTTAGCAGAAATTCTGTCGAATAGATACCTCTTCAAACGAACAGGCACCTTTGCACCTATTGAAACTCAATTCTGGTGGCTATAAACAGAGAGGCTCAGCATCAATTTTCATCACCGAAAATCTGAAAATCTCTCCCATCTTCTGCATTTTGCATTATTTTTCAAAGCAAAAATGTAAGTATTTTATGTGATTTGCTATGCCATTTGAGTTCGCCGAAGTTTTGTGATTTGAAGTGCCGTTATCACGGAATAGTTATTCCGTTCTATTCTGAGAGGAATTATCTAAAATCTAAAGCAAATGTGAGGGGATTAAATTCCTTAAGGACACACAAAAAAATTGCGAGCTCGGAACTTTTCTGTTTTGTTTCTTTAAACTAACGTTTTTTTTTTTCTAATTTTTTGATTTTGAATACAGAGAAATATTATGCTGTTGATTCATCTTTTGTGCTATATATTGATCATCAGTGTCGTAATTATTTCATGAGTTGAGTGAGCCGTGTTTCCTTCTTTTTATTCAATTTAAACAAAAAAAAAGAAAAAAAGAAAAGGAACAGTGGGAAAACAGCGAATTTAATATATTGTCTGGGTACTCTCAGATTTTAGTAGTGTTAGATTTTGTGTTTGGACTATTTGAAGATCTTTGTTGGCTAAGATGGTCAGATGATGGTAATGAATCCGGCCTGTCTCGGCAATAAATAAGGGTACTGCCATAATAATAATTGCATAAAATTGCACTCAAGTACGTGGTTTACTGATCAATGCTAGTAGATGATTTCTTTTCCATCTGTCTTCGATGAGCAGAGTGTTTGTGCATTACTATTATTAGTGGGAAGTAACGGATATAACATTCCCCTTATAATTTAAAAAGTAATCCGTCCATTTCAATTTAGATGAGGTAATTTGATTCGACAAGCAGTTTAAAAAAAAAGACTATTAAAATTTATGATATTAAAAGCTTAAGGAGTAAAAACTGTAGGGGTCCATGATATTTGTGTCGTTATAAAAGCTTCTAATTAAGGGTGAAATGAATAAAATGAAGAGTTTAAAGTTAAATTATTTCAAAACTTAGAATTGTGTCATTTATTTTGGAACGCACTAAAAAGAAAAGTACATCATCTAATTTGAAACGGAGGGAGTACTCTATATATGCTCCCTCCGGTCCACAATAAGTGACCAATTTAATTTTTTATTTTAGTCCAGAATAAGTGTACATTTATATAATCAAGGAAAAATTCAATTTATTTTTACAAAATTACCCTTATATGTATATACCAAAAATATTTTCTTACTCCTCACATTAAATATTTAATTAAGGGTAGTTCTAACTATTTTTGTCTAGAATTTAATACTTCCTTAATGGACGCGCCCAAAATAAATTGGTCACTTATTGTTGACAGGAGAAAATATTACTCTATACGATCATTTGGTCAGAGAATAAGTTATTCCGAAATTATACTATTAGAACTAATTAGTGATAAAATTATTTACTGGTAATATTTTTATTAGTAGATTTTTGATTCATTGGACTAAAAATTAATTATATATATATATATATATATATATACATATATATAAATAATTGGTCCGTTCAAAAAAGAATGACCCTTTTCTAAATTTGAAAATAATTTTGCTTAAACTTTCAATTCTACCCTAATGAGAAACTTTTATTACAACACAAATACTCTACACCTCTTTCTGACTTTTTTAGGACCATAAATTTCAAAAGTCTTTTTTTTTCACTTAAATTTTGTATCGAGTCAAACTTGTTCACATAAATTGGAACGAAGAAAGTATGTATTTGGTGTATACTAGATAAGTTGGGATAAACTTTTATTTCTAAATGTAACCTTGAAAATTTTAAATGACTTTGAGGAAAGAGCCTTGGAGAAAGATATCTTTGTCATTGTTAATATTTATTATCCCATCCTCAACATAGGATAGAATAATATCACAATAACTCCGGGACTGCTTATACCGGATTCAAAAATTTAATCAAACGAAATAATATAATTCTGCATTTAATCTCGAAATCATTATCCCTAATCCCACCCACCAAACGATCCCTATATGTTTTTCTATCTTTTTACTTTGTTTGAATAGAATGATACCTTTACATGTTTATAAATCCTTTAATTTTGAACTTTCTATTTTAATGTTAATGATATGCTCTTATCCATTGAAATATTATGATATGTTTAAAATTACGAAAAGTTTTTAAAAATATTTTTTATAAAAAATATATATTGTCCAGTCAAACGGAAGGAGTAACAAGTGTGAAATAAAGGCATAAAATTTGTAAGCAGAAGTGGGGAGAGAGAATAGTCCTTTTACCCTCTGCTAGGCTGCAGAAATATATATAAATGTAAAAGGAAGAGCACCATGATTTTCAGTGCCAAAGTTATAATGGTTGGTGACAGAAAGGTCACTCTCAAACCATCAGACACAAACAAACTCATTCATTCATTCATTCACCAGTAGTCATCACTGCTCTCTTTTCCTTCTTTGTTTCTCTCCATCAGAATCAGTGTAGCTAAGAGTACAGTTCCTGTGTGACCATAGCATCTTTCCTTTTCTGCATGGACCCTTCACTATGCAACAACTCTTAGTTTGATGAAAAACTTGATATCTAACTGTGTTGAGTCCCTCTTTCAGTTGGGAATTTAAAAATGCATCTTAGCTTCTGGTGTGGGGTTGAATTAACCTTAAAGTTATTCTCTAATTATCCATGAAATTTTGTGAGGAATGCAACTTATTACAATAGGTTAAATTAAGATGATATATATTTTATAATGTTTGTTTATGGAATTTAATTCTAGTAAGATATAAGTTGAAGCAAGTTATTACTTCAATATTGGTCATATAGTATATTTGACCTAGTTGTTTTTTTGTTGTTTTTCTATATGGTTTCTGAAATGTACTAACAATATACAGAATCTAATTTAAAAAAAAAGGAGAAATTCAAAGATAACCGAATTTATAAGTGGTCATTCAAAAATAGTCATAGTTTCAAAGGTAATCGAAATTTAGCCGTTTTTCATGTAAAGATAAATCTGAACGAAAATACTGTTCAAAATTCGAAAAATACTCCAGCATAATATATTGGAGTTCCAGTATAATATATCGGCCCAGCATAATATACTGGAGTTTGGAGCACTAGTGCTCCAATCTCCAGTATATTATACTGGAGCCAGCAAAGTATACCAGTCCAGCATAATATGCTGGAAGTTCATACACAGGTGCACCGAACTCCAATATATTATGCTGGACCGGTTTTTATTGCAACAAAATAGTGGTTATTTTTCAATGACTTGACAAACACTGGCTATTTTTGAATGACCAAACCGGATAGACCGTACTATTTTAACTTAAAAAAAACATTAATTAAATCTGGAAACAAGCCAGGTCAGCTACTTTCTAAAGAAGCAGGTAGAAGAAATAACGGATTATACTAAACGATTTTTTAAATTAAAAAATAGAGTTTACCTAGCAACAACAACAACTCAGTATAATCTTACTTAGTGGGGTTTGGGGAGGATAGTGTGTATGCAGACCTTACCCCTACCCTGGGATAGAGAGGCTGTTTCCAAATAGATCATCGGCATCTTTCCCTTCGAGAACTTCCCACCTTGCTCTTGGAGAGATTCGAACTCACAACCTCTTAATTGAAAGTGGAAGTTGCTTAGCATCAGAGTTTACCTAGCGATAAGGAGAAAATGTATTGAAAGATAAAGGTCAAGAGACGTTGTGATCTGTGTCAAATCGTACACTCATAGACTTGACTGCTGGTGAATCTTTAGTCCCAAATTTAAATAGTGCCCTTTTGGTAAAAAAAAAAATACGTTTTTATTACTAAAAAAAAAGTTACATAAAATATAGTGTAATACTGCATTTTACTTTAATGAAAAATTAACCGTTAAAGTAAAATATAGTATTATACTGCGTATTAGAAAAATGCAGTATAGTACTGCGTTTCCCTATTACAATTGGGCTCACCTTATAACTCTACCATAAATGCCTATATTTTATTAAAGAAAAACACATTACAGTACTGCGTTTAAGGGAAACGCAGTATTGTACTGCGTTTTCCTTAAATAAAATATAGGGCTCCTTCTTCTTCCCCAAGATAACGACGGACTCTCCCCCATTTTTAAAAAACTCCCCTCCTCACTGTTGTCCCCCCCCCTCAAATTAAAAAAAATTGTGGGCCCCACCCGTCACCTAAAAAGCACAGAGTGTAGGTCCCGCACTCAACACAAGCTTTGGATTCCTTCTTTTGGGTTCAATAAATCGATTTGAATCTATTTCAAAAAACCGTAAATCGAGATATTTCGATTTTGTTTATGTCGAAACTCGTATAATACATGCATATTTGTATTGTTGAATGTGTTTTCATGTTAATTTGTGTTATGTTTGTGCTTAAATTTGTATCTTATTTATACTCGGATTGATTTATTAGCTTTGAGACAAAAAATAGTTAAAACATGATAAATAATTTTTATTGTTAATGTTATGTTTTTATTTGTTTAAATAATAAATAAATATTATTTATTTAGTTTGTTGTTCATATGTATGTTATGTTTGTTGTTTTTATATGTAATAGTGGTCTTTTAGCGTGTAAAATATAGAGCATTTTAGCGTAGTAAAATATAAAGCCTTTTAGCATAGTAAAATAAATATAGAGCCTTTTAGCATAGAGTCTCTGTAGCTTAAATATGTAGTAACTGCAAACTCTATCCAATTAGACTTTACAAAATTAATTATTTAATTTATAAGTATAAACTTACAAAAGTAACAAATTAATATATGTCATCAAATTAACTCAAATATGGAGCCTGGAACTCATAGATAATTACTCAGTCCAATTTAATAATTAATTATTTAATTTATTAAATTAAAGAAATTGTAAAAATACTGAAATTGACACGCATAATAAATTAAGGATAACTTGGTGCTACCGGGCCTCAAATATCGAGTCTGGAACCCATATATAATTATCAGTCCAATTCAACAATTTATAATTTAATTCCTTAAACTAACAAAATTCTAAAAATGTTGAAATTGACACGCATAATAATTAAGGATAACTTGGTGCTACCGGGCCTCAAATATCAAGCCTGGAACCCATACATAATTATTCAGTCCAATTCAATAATTTTTAATTTAATTCCTTAGACTAACAAAATTTTAAAAATATTGAAATTGACACGCATAATAATTAAGGATAATGTGGTGCTATCGGGCCTCAAATATCGAACCTGAAACCCATAGATAATTACTCAACCCAATTTTAAAAATAATTATTTAATTTATTAAACTAACAAAATTGTAAAAATGCTGAAATTTACACGCATAATAATTAAGGATAACTTGGTGTTACCAGGCCTCAAATATCGAGCCTGGAATCACCCTTACATAATTATTCAGTCCAATTCAATAATTTTCAATTAATTCCTTAAACCAACAAAATCTAAAAATATTAAAATTAACACGCATAATAATTAAGGATAACTTGGTGCTACCCGACCTCAAATATCGAGCCTGGAACCCATAGATAATTACGAATTCCAATTCAATAATTAATTATTTAATTTATTAAACTAAATTTTTTTTTAAAATATTGAAATTGACACACATAATAATTAAGGATAACTTGGTGCTACTGGGCCTCAAACATCGAGCCTGGAACCCATAGATAATTATTCAGTCCAATTCAATAACTAATTATTTAATTTATTACACTAACACATAACAATTAATTTTGTTTAAATTATAATAGACGACATGGACTTGTCGCTTGCGCATCCTGGACCAGCCGAGGATTAGCTATTAGTATTGCAGGGCGACCATAGGTCCTCCTTTGTATCGGAGGAACAGCTATCGGATCAGCCTCTTCGCCCCAGGAGACCTGACGATATATGAGACTTCTTGAGGGATCATCATTTCCATGCTCGCGTAGTCGAGCGCCTACGGGCTACGGGCTTCTTTACAATATTTCGGATTAGGCGGATGCAGCTTGATTCGTCTCTTATCACGGCCTTGGTAGAGCGGTGGCGACCGGAGATGCACATTTTTCACTTGCCCACCGGAGATGCCACCATTACGCTCACGGATGTGCAGGCTTTGTATGGGCTGCGCGTAGATGGACAGGCTGTTGCACTGCCCCAGTACATGAGATCCATAACGCGTGCCCAGTATTTGGATTTGCTGGTGGAGTATACTGGTTACAGATCTCAGAGTGACGCTGTACAGAGAGGGGGCAGTCGCATTTCTTTGTCAGCTATTAGAGATCATATGGCGTTTTTGCACCCAGACATTACCGGAGAGACAGAGGCTCTCCATATTGAGCGGTACATGAGGTTAGCGCTGCTCCTGCTTTTTGGGGGTGTCTTGTTCCTGAACACTTCGGGAAGTCTAGTGAGTATGCACTTTCTGTATCATTTGCAGCAGCTAGATGATTTAACGCCTTTCAACAAACCTCTCCGCACTTTGTTTGAATGTCATGTGGACCATGGCAGTGATAGGCAGTCCACGGGCAGACTTCAACAAGCCGTTGAATAACTCTGATATATTTGTAGTGAGGGATCATCGTCTGCCGCTATCAGCATGCAATTTCCACATATGAATCTCATGTCCCATCAACCAAGTATAGGCTCGTGGATCTATCTGCCGGATCGATTCCATACGCCTCGTGAATTTGCACTACTGGTGCTCAGTTGTAGCCATCCGCATTAAGTCATACAAGACCTTGTCAGGATATTTCTTCTGAAAATTGGCCTTCAGGTGCTTCACACAGTAACGGTGGTATGATTATGGTTCCTGCCATTCAGGCAAGTGCTGCACAGAACTTAAAATACCACCATGCCGATCAGATATTAGACAAATACCTAAATGCTATTTGACAACGTGTTGCTTCAAGTGGTTCAAAAAAGCGTCCACGTCTCTTCGCTTTCGTTGGAACAAATGGCAAAATCTAGTGGAAATATTTGTCTGTTGGCATCTACTGCAACTACAATCAAAAGCTTAATATCATACTTTCTATAGACATGAGTACCGTCTATGAAAATTAAAGGATGATAATACACAAAACCATCAATTGCTGCTTTAAATGACCAGAACATATAGTTGAAATATATTCGGGTCTGTCCGGACTCTGCTCATACCTCCATTCAACAATAGTCCCGGGGTTAAAATGTTGCAGTGCGGCCATGTACCTAGGCAGATTTGAAAAAGACTTATCCCAGTCGCCAGAATAAATTCATAGGCACGTTTGCGACCGAGATATGTCTTTCTTTTGGTTATTGTACAACCATACTCCTGGTAAACGGCTGTAATATACTCTTTAATCTTGAACTTAATGGACACTTCCAAATATGGAATCAAGACAAGAGAAATCAAGTCCACATCCAAGTTAAAGTGATTCTCATTGAATGTGTCCATTTCATATCTGTGGGTGCTAATAAATTTACCAACTTTCCACAAACCTAATTTCTTCTTACTGGCACGCAACATCCAGTGACAACCCATAAAGTATCTACGGCATACAACCTTATATACCTTAGAGTTGAGTCACTTACCGTCATGTCACGATACTCTCTTATAATGTAGATTTTATAGTCCTAATTAGGCAAGCTTTATCGAGGAAATACATGCCATTTGTCAGAATAGTTGGTCTAGACTCATCTAACATCGCTGACCGAATTTCGTCATCATCCCTTGTGAGGGCATCCACGTTCGACATACTTGGAAAATTATCAAGTTAGGGAATATTCCGCTTATGAAATGGCACGTGAGACTCATACGCTCTTGGTCTAGCAGGAGGTGGAGGAACATGCTCCCTCGTTAGCTTAGGTTCAATGTTCACTTCCTCCTCATCATGGAAGGGTGTGTCATCTCTAGATTTATCCGCATTGTTGTCATAATCACTATCATCTTCTCGACCCTGCCCATCTGCCAAATCACGAGTCAATACGTCGTTTATGGGCAACTGTGTAAAGTCAGGAACATCAAGAAGCTCATTTTCACTACACAAAAAGAACAAAATGATAATTAACCCAACTAGATAAATACTTCAGATATAGCTATATCACTTTACTTACAAGTCGTACTGTCTTGACGTTTCATGATGGATATTTTCTTGTTAGTGATGACTCTCGGATGGACCACCATGGTCCAATACTCCAGAAGTATGCATATTCCAACTAGGGGCGGGGTCATAACTTGTAAAATTCATATCCAGACGGTACCCCCTGTGAAAAATATGAGTGTTAATACAAATACAATTAAAACATAAAATAAACATCGCTAAAGCATAGTAAAATTAAAGTTTACCAGTCGTCTTGTGGATTATATAAAGTCAAAAAATTATTTTGTGGCTGCTCATTCGCTGGGGGGTGACAAGTTTAAATCAAGGCAAGCTCTTTCATCAACAATCTGTTCGGCAAAAACTGCTTCAGAATAACCACCCGATGACTGGGGGTTAACCCTACTATGCACTCCCTCATTATTGGGAACGTCTTCCACCTTGACGTACATTTTCAATAATTTTATTACAATAAATTCCTTGTATTCATCTGAAATTCGCAAAAAATCTCTAAGAGTTTCATCATCTTCGATGTTAAACTCAGAATAATAAGCAAACCCCTGCGGAGTCACTGAATACAGAAATCTATCGTTTACTTTAAGGTTAACCGAGCGCTTCCTCACACTCATTTTTTTACGTAACAACGATACCAATTTATCGTACTCCATTGTAAGCAGCAATTTAACATGACACTGTGGAGGTGAGGTATACCTCACAGAGTTATTCTCCAGCACAACCTCACCCTCCCCCCTCCAATATAATGAAACCCTTATTTTTGGCTCTTCACACATTGTAAAAAAATGATTGATAAGAAGAAGAGAGAGGTATGAACGGAAGTTTGAAGTAAAGTATTGAATGGATTTTCATAAAATTGAAACGCCTTTAAATAAGGCAAGTTTGAGCTTGGGGTGCAGAATTATTTTATGTGAAGTGTAGTACAACACCACGTTTTATGTATTTGAATTATTGTTATGTTAGTTAATTATTGGTGGGGCTAAAAATCAGAGTAAAATACAGTATAATACTACGTTTAAGTGTAAACGTAGTATTATACTGTGTTTTACACTTAAAACAAAATAATCTCTGCAGACCTGCAGTATAGTACTGTGTTTTCCTAAAAAAAATAATTTTTTAATAATACGCAGTATAGTACTGCGTTTTACTTTAACGGCTAACTTTTCATTAAAGTAAAACGCAGTATTATGCTGCGTTTTATGTACTTATGTAATTTTTTTTTTTAAACAGTAAACACGTATTTTTTGCCCAAAACAACACTATTTAAGTTTCGGACTCCGTGAATCTTATCCTACTTTATGCATTCATTATGTTTAATGCAGGATACTGATTTAACATATCTAGTCGGGTGAACACATTGATTGTTTCTGTAATCGATCCTTAGTATCTTCTTCTTAATTTGTAAAGATACTCTACTTTATATTAAACTTATTAATTTGGATTATGGAAAAATAAACTTAGTAATTGTGCATTTGAGCGACTTAACTGCTGAAGTTTCATCATCGGGTTAATTGATCACGCCCAACTCTAGTGCTAAAAAGGATAAGCGATCGCTGCAAATATAATCCGGTCTAAAAGTTTCGAGTCAAATCCCACAGAGAACTAAGGTTTCGCTATAACTGTTCAATATCACCGAGAAAATAAGCTCAAATAAATTCCTAAATTATAAAGATTAAGATTCTTATATCTAACAAATTAAAGTACTAAATTAGCAACTAAAGATAAGAAGGGTTGGAGACAAGATTAAGGAGGTCTAGAGTTATGGTTTCCCTAATTGTCGGAATCCTTTCCGCTATGTCTTTAATAATTTCGCCTAATTATTCTCTACTGATCATGAGCACTCGACTTATCTTAATTCTCTCTCGAGCAACTACAATGATGTATTAGTCATACTCTCTAAAATTGCCCTAGCTCGCACTTTTTTACCATTCACTATGATCACGTCAAAGCTTCGTTATCTCTAATCCCGCTTTTAAACCCGCCGTATTGATCTCTCATATACCTTGGGAGTGAAGTTATTCAACAATAACCTAAATATGCATTCTTTGTCAAGCAATACATAATAAATAGACACAATCAATTGAGAGCTCTTCAATTAACTAAAATAAGCACGTAGTTAAACAAGTAGGAATCTGCAAGGGCAAAAATTTATTAAAACATAACAAGAATTCAACCTCCAAGAGGTCCCATCAAACCTATAGGTAACAAATTAGCTAGTCATAAAAGTATGCAAAGCTACAATAGTAAAAGTCATAGCCAATAATGAAAAATAAGAAGAAGAAAAAGAAGAAGACAAACTCGTGGTTGAATCTTTCTCCTTGCTCCTAGAGTATTCTTGCCTCCTTGGGTGATGTCTTACCCTAAAGTAGTGTCTTCCCCCGCAAAAGAACATTTTATGATGTATTTATATCAATTAGGGTTGATGTGGGCCGTTCTTGATCTCGCCTAAATCGAAAAGGAGACGATGAGTCGCGTGCCAGAGTTGGTGCAACGCGCGACTTCTGGCACGCTCCTAGTTATTTCTTCTTTTTCCTTGTTATTTCGTGTGTCAGGACCAATGCCAACCTTCATACTCACTTTTTTTTAAAATTTATTTTCTAAGCCATTTTGCGCCTACTTTCACGCAATGCACCAATTGTGGCACGCTCCTAGGTATTGCATCTCTACTCCTTTTTGCATAAAATCATCCAATTATTTCCAACTTTTATCCAAATTTATTCCTACACAAAATAAACATGTAATGATTATATGTTTATAAAGATGTAATCTCCCGCAACTCATATTAGAAATTATATGCAAACATACTCAAAAACAAGTATTTTTGATCGTTTATTACTATCCCACACTTAAACTCTTGCTCGTCCTCGAGAAATTTAAAATTAAGCACATGGCAAGTAATCCAATTCCAAAACATACTCAAGCATCATAGCAATGACAATGGTTTATATCAACGCTTAGAACCCAACATAAGGGCTATTGACATCTTTCATCATTTTTAGACCAATGGAAAGACTATTTAAAGTATTTATGTGACTCTTCTAACATCCTAGTGTCAAAAATTGACTCCACTCTATTTCTCTATATGACTCACTTCTTGTGCCAACTAAAGATATGAGCTCTTTACCAATCCGTCATAAATCATGTGCTCTCACTAACAAAACAAAGAAAGTAATTAGTCTGTACACTAAAATATGAATTCAAGTATAATTTAAGGACTCACATATTGAAAGAATTCGCTCACTCTCATAAAGAAATTCATTTTCCAACTAAGTTCATACCATAGGCTTGCCCGTAGTATAAGACTCGACTAATTTAAGCTTGTAAAATGTAGGATCAAGTAGGACTTTATAGGTTGTCCTGTAGGCTAACGGACGTGTATGATATATATATATATAGAAAGTGACTAACCCTCATAATTACTTTAATACACCACCTTTCAAGCATATTCTTGTCAAGACCAATTAAATATTTTGCTATGAAATCATACACAATTAAGCCCTTCTTCATTAATCACATTAAAATATAGATACTCACTAGCCCAAAGAAGGTGTCATTCATCAATTTTTTTTTACACTCTCCTTAATTTGGTATTTTCAACTAGCAAGGCTTTTACCCACAAATGCATCTTGTCGGACATTTTATGGTTCGACTCAAAAGCTACCAAATCTCTTTCTTTACTCTTTCAATGACTTAAGTACTTTCGGAGGTAAAGGTTGAACAAGATACGATTTAGAACAAAATAAGGGTTGGCTCGTAATGTGGGTGCCAAAGAAAAAGGTCTACAGTCTCAAAAGGGCAGACTACGAATAATGTTATCAATGGTAGGCAAATAGGCTCAAGGGTCAATCAAAGAAATGCCTATATCATTTTCTCAACTCACAAGACTTAATCATTTCACTTCGACTCATGCATGTGACAAGTTCTAAACTAACAAGGGATGGCATAGACTACAACTAAAATCTCACATCACACAATGTACATGACTTACTTAGGATGGCTTTGACCTGACTCTAAAGTTAAAGCAACGAGCACATTCATCATATAATCCAAACACTAGGAAGTAAGTCAATAGATGAGCCAAAGCGTCAAATTAAAATCACATATATTCTCAAGGCATATAGTCGAAGAAACTACCCAGCACAAATGCTCCATCTCTAAGCCCCGATATAAACCATGTCAATAACATAGACACTCAAGTTTTTCCCATTCCATTATCAGTTGAAAAAAAAAAGAAAAAAAATATCATTTTGTATTTTTCTTTGGTCTTTAAACCCTCAAGAAAATTATGTAGGAAGTCCACCGTTGGAAAAGTCCAAAACTGTTTTTAAACATTTTACCGACAAAAAAAAATTGCTACCCGGTTCAAAGAGTCATCTCTTAAAAAAGAACCGTGGCCATAAGAAAAATCAAGAGGGATTTTTCTACCTAATTCTTTTTATTCTTGATTTTTTTTCCAACACAAATAAAATAATAAAACTAAAATAGCATAGGAAATCACCCAAAAAGTCTCTTCACCCTACAATTAAAATTATGCATTATCCTCAATGCATACCCAAAAATACAAGAGGGTAAAAGAAACTCCCTAGTAGGCCAAAGGCCGATGCATTAGTAGCTCATGGGGTACTCAGACTTGGTTCTTCGTGTGGGTATCCCACACTTTGTTCTAACCATCTCTCTTGATTTTGCTTCCTTCCACTGGCTTTGCTACCTGTGCTCTTAGAAAATCAGAAACGACACTACAAAAATGACACAATAAAAAATTAAATAAAAAAAACTGCAAATAAAAGAAAGCAATAAAGATGGATTGCCACCCCCAAACGCCCGATTTAACGTCGCGACACGATACGAATTACTTTTTGTCTTCACCTTGAGCTTATGAATTAAACCCCTAATTTGGCTTCAAGTTTTTGGTTATGCTCCAGGGGTGGTGGAACAAATCTAATTTGCCCAAGGTAATACTGTAGTATTCTGCACTTCTTGGCCTAGACATGAGATGTGTAATTCTGACTTTCTGGAATGAAAAATTCTAGAGTATAGGGACCTTGTTCCTCATTCCTTGATTCCTCAATTGACTCAGATAACTCTATTTTCATATTATCATCCAAACACAATGTGAAAAAATGCTCGGAGTGAGGACCAATTTGCTAAAATACATAAACTCTAGGACTTTCAATATCCTCAACTCTAATGACACTAGAATCAACAAAATTTGTATTCTCACTATCCTTGGCTGACCTTGAAGGGTTCATTATACCTGACCTCGAGGCAGCACAAGTTGATAGTTATCATTGATAAACAGGAAGGTCCCTAGGCACGTGGTCCAAACTGACAACATCTGCAAGAATCAGTATCAATATGTACCACACTACTAAGCAGTTGTACCAACTATATTTTTTTGTAATAAATGCACATGTACTAAATTGGGATTCCCTACTCCTATATGAAGGGGACCTTTACTATTTTTTACAGATACGAGATAACATACAACGTTCAATACAAGAACATTCTCCTTTTGCTCTCACATTTATTGCTTACATTTATTGAATTTCATTGATAGTTCTTCATTTATTGCTTATTATTGATCATAAAGAGCCTCCACCAAAGCTTTTAGAACTGTTAATCCTTCATCGGCAGTCCATAGCTTAGTATCTGGATCGACCTCGAGGCCCCGCATAACCTGGCTCGAGGCTTCAATTCTTAACAATTCAGTTTGCTCAAACATGCTGCCTTCAAAGCCTTTATCTTATTTTCTAGTCACAATTAGCATCTATTGCTTAACAACTAATATAAAAATAAATTACGTATTTTTAGAACCACAAAATTAAATATAATTGTAATTACCATTTTCACGGTAAACAGTTTGGCGCCCACCATTGGGCTAAAAATAATAGTGATTGTTTTCTTACTGGTTTACCACATAAGGCAAATTATCTTTCACACTTCTTCTGGTCCAAGAATCTTTGGTTTCAGATCAAAATGTCTAACTCAGGGGATGAATATGAAAATAGCGGTCTTAAAGACCATGGAGAGAATGGTATAGCTGTTCCAAGTATTGGTGTACCACCACGAAACTCCGAGGTCGCACCAGAGCCAATCCCCACGGATGTGGTTTCATGCGTTACCCAACACGTCAATAAAAGCTCCCACTCTAATAGGAGTGTACGCCAAGAACATCAACAGGAAACTCAAAAAAATCCCACCCGAGGAAAAAGAGAGGCAGACAGGGGAAACAGAGTAGGAAGCCCTCAGCATATCCCTAAGCACATCGTTCATATGATCATTAGGGGGACTGACATTCCCCAAGGACCTGATCAAATAGGTAAAAATATCCACTACAATGAAAGGACTAATTCGGGGCTGCATGTCCGAAGATATCCTTATATTCAACGAGGAAGATTTTGAGACCTTGGCTCGACCAATAATGATGCGATGGTAATATTATTTCTCATAAATAATATACAAATTAAACATGTACTCGTGGATATAGGTAGCTCAGCAAACATAATCAGTTCGAAGTTGGCAGAACAGCTCGAACTGCTCGATCAAATCGTACCTACCTCCCGAGTCCTCAACGACTTCAACATGGTCGGCGAAGCAATGAAGGGGAGACACCCTCCCGGTCAACATGTCTGATGTATTTCACGATGCCAAATTCCATGTCATCAAAAGTGACATGAGGTACAATGCATTGCTTGGTAGGCTATAGATACATAGCATGAGGGCAATACCGTCAACTCTGCATTAGATAATGAAGTTTCCAACAAAGGACGGTATAAAAACAGTATATGGGAAATATCAGGCGGCAAAAGAAATGTTTGCAATTCATTGGGAGGTACCGAATCCTATATACTCTACCTCGGAAGAGACGGGAGGTAAACAGACCCTTGAGGATGATGAAGAGGATTTCCTCACTCCCCGAACCTTAGTCAACCCCGAAGAGTCTAATGTAATAAAGTCGACTATTAAAGAACTAGATCAAGCTGTTCTGATCAAACATCTCCTAGATCGGAAGGTATACCTAGAAACGGGACTAACCCTTGAACTCAAGGAAAAACTCATTCGATTTCTTATTGACAACATCTTTCTTTGCTTGGTCCCATTTAGATATGACAGGGATCACACCAGAAATAACCACCCATCGA
Organism: Nicotiana glauca; assembly: GCA_026770625.1. Lineage (NCBI taxonomy): Eukaryota > Viridiplantae > Streptophyta > Magnoliopsida > Solanales > Solanaceae > Nicotiana > Nicotiana glauca. The sequence continues at coordinate 18,208 of MU677401.1, forward strand.
TTGAGTGTTGACCCCAGATTCAAATTGGTAAAGCAAAAAAGGAGACCCCAGTCCGAAGTAAAACACGCATTCATCAAGGACGAGGTAACAAAACTCCTCAAAATAGGGTCTATTAGGGAGGTAAAGTATCCTGAATGGCTGGCCAATGTGGTGGTAGTTCCCAAAAAGGGAAATAAGTTAAGAATGTACATAGATTAAAAAGACTTAAATAAAGCGTGCCGCAAGGATTCATTCCCGTTGCGTAATATTGACCGTCTGATCGATGTCACGACCGGTCATGAGACCCTCACTTTTTGTGATGCCTACTCAGGGTATAATCAAATTCAGATAAACCCTGGGAATAGGGAAAAGACTTTATTCATTATGAAGTACGATACATATAGCTATAACGTAATTCCCTTTGGGCTGAAAAATATGGGAGCCACGTACTAATGCCTAGTTAATAAAATGTTCGAACATCAAATAGGCATATCCATGGAGGTTTATATTGATGACATGCTAGTTAAGTCCCTGCGCACAGAGGACCATTTGACTCATTTGCAGGAGACATTCGACATCCTCAAAATCTATAACATGAAACTTAATCCCGAGAAATGTGCCTTCGGGGTAGGTTCGGGCAAATTCCTAGGCTTCATGGTGTCAAATAGGGGAATCGAGATCAACCCCGACAAAATCAAGGCCATCGGAGAAATCACGATGGTAAACAATGTGAAGGTCGTGCAACAGCTGACAAGGCGGATAACGACCTTATGCCGATTTATATCGAGGTCGTCAGACCGGAGTCATCATTTCTTCTCCTTACTCAAAAAGAAAAACAACTTCAAATGGATTTTGGAATGCCAACGTGCCTTAGAGGAGTTGAAGCGATATCTGGCTGGCCCGCCTTTACTCCACACACCAAAGGAGAATGAAACGTTGTATCTATACCTGGTTGTATCAGAGATAGTGATAAGTGGTGTGCTAGTTCGATAAGAGCAAGGTACGCAATTCCCTATTTATTATGTAAGTCGGACCCTGGGAGATGCTGAAACCAGGTATCTGCACCTGGAAAAATTAGCTCTTGCATTAATAAGCGCATCTCGAAAATTGAAACCTTACTTTCAGTGCCATCATATTTGTATTTTAATGACATATCCTATTCGAAGTATATTGCATAGGCCCGAATTATCGGGCCAATTGGCCAAATAGGCCATCGAACTAGGGGGATATGATATCGAGTATCAACTCCAAACGGCTATCAAGTCCCAAATTCTAGCTGACTTCATGACCGACTTTTTGCCTTCCCTTGTGCTCGAGGTTGAGAAAGAACTTTTACTGAAAACAGGCACATCTTTTGAGGTGTGATACTTGTACACTAAGGGAAGCTCAAACGTAAGAGGATCCGGGCTCGGCATAGTTTTGAAGCCGCCTACGGGTGACATAATAAGGCAATCTATAAAAACTGCAAGGTTGACTAACAACAAAGTCGAATATAAGGCTATGATTGTTGGTTTGGAATTGGCAAAAGGCCTAGGAGCTGAAGTCATTGAAGTAAGATGTAATTCCCTCCTGGTAGTAAATCAGGTAAATGGGAGCTTCGAGGTTCGAGAAGACAGGATGCAAAGATACTTAGACAAAATTCAAGTCACATTGCACCGATTCAAAGAATGAAATTTGGTCCATGTACCTCAAGAGCAAAATAGCGAAGTCGATGCCCTCGCAAACCTAGTATCATCTGTCGAAGAAGATGACCTACTCCCCGGGGCTGTTGTTCGGCTATCCAAATCGGTGATCGACAAGGGTCATGTTGAGATCAACTCCACTAGTCTGACATGGGAGTAGAGAAATAAATATATTGATTATTTGGAAAGCGGGAAACTACTCACGGATCCGAAAGAGTCGAGGGCCCTGCGAACTAAAGTAGCCCGATTCTCGCTCGATGAAAATAGAACTCTATACAGAAGAACCTTTGATGGGCCCTTAGAGGTATGTCTGGGTTCGGAAGACACATATTATGTGCTCCGAGAAATTCATGAGGGCACCTATGAAAATTACTCCGGTGTCGATTCCTTAGTCCGAATGGTGATTAGAGCAGGCTACTATTGGGACAACATAGAAAAGGACCAAAGAATTCGTCTGTAAATGCGAAAAAAGCTAGAGATTTGCCTCGATGATTCACCAACCTGCTGAACAGCTGCATTCGGTATTGTCGCCATGGCCATTCATGAAATGGGAGATGAACATCGTCAGGCCTCTACCAACGGCACCAGATAAAGCTAGATTTATTTTATTTATGAATGACTACTTCTCAAAGTGGGTAGAAGCGCAGGCCTTTGAAAAGATAAGAGAAAAGAAAGTCATTAACTTCATCTGGGACTACATTATGTGCCAATTCAGAATTCTTTCCGAGATAACATGTGATAACGAAAATCAGTTCATTAGAAGCAAAGTAACACAATTCCTTGAGGATCATAAGGTCGAAAGAATCCTATCGACACCCTACCACCTGTTTGCTAATAGTCAGGCCGAATTTACAAGCAAGACCATCATTAAAAACTCAAAGAAGAAGTTGGAAGGTGCTAAGGGAAAATGGAGAGAAATATTACCCGAAGTGCTATGGGCATAACGAACAACTCTCAATTAAGCACAAAAGAAACACCATTCTCTCTAGAATATGGCGCCAAGGCTTTGATACCGGTAGAAGTCAAGGAGCCAAGCGCCAGATTCTGACACACCACCTAGAGCTCAAACAGCGAGGCCATGACTGCGACCTTCGAACTATTCGATGAAAAGCAAGAAGCTTCACTTGTCTGAAAGGCCGCCCAAAAAAAAAGGATCCAAAAGTATTATAACAGGAGAATAAATCTCAGACATTTCGGAGTCGGGGACTTAGTCCTAAGGAAAGTCACCCTCAACACCTGAAACCCTAATGAAGGAAGCTAGACCAAAATTAGGAAGGACTATACTGCGTCTTCGGAGTGATAAGCAAAGGGTCCTACAAGCTCGGTACCATGGAAGGCGAACAACTTCTAAGTGATTGGAACATATCGATGCTCAAATGTTACTACTATTAAGGTGTCCGATGGAAGACACTGAAACATCCTTGAGGTCGAAGACGCCGAAACACCCCCGGGCTCGAAGACCTTGGGTCTTTAAAGCATGTGTTGCACTCTTTACCTTTGATCAGATTTTGTTCCAAGAAGGGTTTTATCGGCAAGGTTTTTAACGAGGCGACATCTATATGCTACCTAAGAAAAGTTTCACAAGTATTCAAGGCTTCTCTTCAATCAACCTCAAACATAGGGTGGAAGAAGATCACCTTCTTAAAGAAGCCAAGATGAGCCAAAAAGGGTCTCAGTAGGAAAATGATCTATCGGGCCAAACGATCGAATGAGCCGTGTCCGCATAGAATAATTGAGCCCTTGATGGCAAAAACATGTATACTTGTTCCAAGTAACCAAAGAATATTTTCTCCTCCATAAAAATGCTTTACACTAATTTAACAAAAATGGCTTTAGAGCCAGAAATTTCCCGAACACACGGGGACTGATGCCAAAAATACGAGGCCACATGACCTCCGGGTCAGAAACATCAAACTCGTAACCCCTCGATGAGGCATCACCAAGTTTACAAAAAGAATGGCTCCAGAGCCCAAAAACTATCGACGTCTCGGGGAATGTTGTTGATTGTCTTCCCTTCGAGCAATCAGTAACTCAAGACTGTTAGACCCCAAACAGGCATTCTCGAGCCCAAAAGCCCTCCAGGTGGCAATACTAGAAAATGTAAGATCTCCACGAGGCATTGTCAATAATATAAGACCTCTATAAGTAAATACCAAAACTGTAAGACCTCAAGCAAGGCATGAACCGTACTTGTCCCAAGTAACTTACTTGTAAGACCTCAAGCAAGGCATGAGCCATACTTGTACCAAGAAAATTGTATGTAAGACCTCAAGAAAGGCATGAACCATACTTGTACCAAGTAACTCATCTATAAGACCTCAAGTAAGGCATGTTAAAATTTGTAAGACCTTACAAAAGGCATAATCCCGATCTTAAAGTTAAGGCTATATATATGAACTTATAAGACCCCTAAAAAGGCGTACCCTCGATATAGATGCTAGAAGTACTTCACTCAGGGACTAAAATCCTTCGGCCAAACACAATGACTATGGTCACAAGGCTATACAAGCCAAACTAACGTGACTCGGGGATGCCTGAATGTCACCATGAAATCACAGGCCTTCAATTACTTCAAAAAAAATTCAAAAAGAACCGATTAATCAGGTTACCCTCGGTATAAGCGAAAGAGCTTCGATCATATCAACTCCAAACAATAGGCTTCGAAACAATTCAACCGTCGAGTGAAAACTTCTCCCGAGATGCTCAATTATTGCTACCTAATGGATCACAATCGAGGTTCTTATCGAACCGTCAAAGAGTCGGGCGAACACAAAAACTTTAAAAAGTCTTTAGAGAGGGAAAATAAAGCCTACATAAGAGGTCTTACCGGCCCAATATGTAAGATCCACTATTGCCAGCTTGAAATTAAAGGTTGTACCGACTCAATACATAAGAGCCACTGTCACCAGCCTATATTAAGAGGTCGTACCAACCCGAGATTAAGAGCCAAATTAAGGGTCAATAAGCTCGAATCAAAATTTGACTTGAAGACCGAGCCCGAAACAGTTAACTAAAAGCCTAAGGGAAAATACATGAGAGCCATTATCGCCAACCTATACTAAAAGGTCATACCGACCCAATGCGTAAGAGCCATTGTTGCCAGCCAAAAAATCTAAAGACCGGTTTCCAGACCTAAGGGTCGGTAAAGCCCCAAACGGTCGACCTTCAACCATTACGAATCACTCAGAAATAGAAAAAACCCAAGGGTCTGACCCGAGGTCCAATATCTCGGACCAATTGTCAAAAAACATCGCAAATTATTCTTAAAAGGCAAAGGAAAAAAGAGAAGTGATGAAAAACGAAAGGCCTTCTATATATATTGCTCACAAGGGTACATTTACAAGGCCTATAAAGCCCATACAAGGAAGAGATCAAATAAAACCCTAATCTACCATCGGGTCTACGCCTTCGACGGCTCCCTTGGAATTTATGCCCCAACGGTTCTGGCCACCGCCCCAGGGTCCTCAACGGCCTCTTTCCCTATGGATTCCGACTTTATTCTCATCATCTCCTGAGCCACTGCTCGACACACCTTCAAAAGCAAGCATTGCAGTAGTTTTCTTCTTTAGGGTCTTCACCTTCTCAAACTTGACAGACAGATTAATGCCCTCCCCCCCTCCCCCAGTGTGTATATCCTCGAGAGTCTACCTCCAAGATTCTAATCGAGCATATTCTATGGCTTGAGTCAATTTTAGTTTGGCCCCCTCGGGCATTCTCCTATATTGAGCATATATTACAACATCATCCTCTTTGTGCTAGGATTTGAGCGCCTCAACTTTAGCTTTGATCCCGATTAGCGTAGCAACTAACTCAGTATGAAAACCTCTATACTTATCACTCTCCGCCCTCGCATCATAGAGTGGATGCTCAACTATGGTCATCTTTCCTTTGAGGGTATCCCTCTTAGAAGCTATCTCACTCACGTATCGTTTGATTTCGAGAATTTTGGAGTCTCTGGCTCGGAGCTCCTCCCTCATTAGGGCATCTTTCTTCTCAAACTGCACAAATCAGATCAAAGGTGTCAAAACGATGAGATCTGGTAATCATTCAGACAAAAGCAAAAGGAAACTACGTAACCTGCTCATCTGGATGAGTCTTATCATGCTCGTAGAAAGTCAAATCGGGTGAAAGTCTGATTATAAAGCACCCTGGTGGAAACCATGAAAGAGACAAGTTAGAAAGACGAAGATCAGGGCGACAAGCAGAATTTGGAAAAATTACTTGCTCACAGAGCTTGTCCATCTCACTGAAAATGAGTGAGGCATCAAGTTCAGGAATTTTCTCTGACGCAGCTAAAGGCCTCTCAAATGCATCTTTATCTCTTATAGGCACCCCACATCGGAAGATTATTCTGGGCATCCTCCATTTCTTTGGAGGTAAGGTCGTTCCCGAAGGAGAATCGCTCACGTCAATAACACCGACGGTATCAATTGGGGCCATTTCTTGTCTCTGAAGAGCTTCAGGACTGGGTTCTTCTGGACCGCCTACCAAAGGTGCCTCAGCTTAAGGAATATTTTGTTTGTCTGTCGGCTCAAGGACATTAACAATTATATCTTCGAAGGCCTCTTCATCCCGAGGTTGGACAACGACAATACAAAGTTCCACCTTGGAAGCCACTGTCTCTGCGGTATGAGGGGCTATCAGGTTTTCCCCTCCCTTGGATGTTATAGAGGAATCATATTTCTTCTCACCTTCAGCTCGGGGACTCCCTACTACTCCTGGAGTTAAGGCTGCTGAATCAGCCTAGTTCTTCCACTTTGGCCTTCTTGGATTTTGAAGGATCAGTCGATGATTCCCTTCGTCTTTTTTTCTCTTCGTCGAGTCTCGGGGTATTTGCTTCACCAAGTTGTGCTTCCCTCATCAGGAAAACCTCCCCCAGACCTGCACAAATGCAAAATACAAACACAGGGAGTGAGGATGCTATCAACAACAATTCTGTGAAGAGATACAATTACAGCAGAAGTAAAGGCTCACTGTGGTCCTTGGCTTCCCATCGAGCCTGGGACAGATCGCGCCATACGCGCTCAACGTATGAGAAAATCCAATCTAGCTGGCTGACCCAGCTCGAGAGGTCCTTAACCGTATTAGGGTATACGACGACGACTACATCGACGGAAAATGTCAGTTCGTAGGAAGATTTACCCAAAGAGAAACAAGAGAATATTTAATTAGCATATCTACTTACGTTTCATGTTCCACTTTTCGGGGAACGGCATCCTCTCCGCTGGAATCAGGTTCGAAGTCCTAACTCGAACAAAATAGATCATCCAACCTCCATTCCTAACCACATTGGTGCAATGAGAAAGGGCTCTCGAGGCCCGATAGTGGAGCTATATCAGACCCCTACAAAAGAGTCGAGGGCTAGACATTCTGATCAGGTGGTTGAGAGTGAAGGACGTTTTCTTAATCATGTTCACATAATATCTGGTCATATAAACAATGCATCAGAACGAAGGATGAATCTATCTAAGAGTTACTCTATATCACTTATAGAAGTCGAGGATCATAGGATCTATTGGAGGCGAGGATGGCTATATTGGGCCAAGGGTAAACGGATAAGTATACACACTGAGGAAGCCAGCCTTGTATGTCGTTATGTCCTTCTCCTGAGAAGGAATTTCCACAAGCACCGCGTCCCCCCAACGATGATCGACCTTCACCTTTTCGACATCTACTATTGAACTGACATATTGGGACACGGGTTTGCATCGCCCCGACTTCGTAGAAGGTGTTTCGATCTTAAAATTGGTGTTCGTCTAAAAAGCCCCTGGAATGCATTCTCCGACGTGAAGGGGCATTGTTGCTTTACCCTTAGATGAGCGCGAGGAAGAAGAAAGCACATCTTCCTGGGGAACAAAGGTGTAATTTTTTGCTATTCTTGTTAAAATGTTTCAGAAGAGAAATGAAAATTGCATTTCAGAAGAGAACACAAGGGAAAGGCAAGGAGAGCTCTTTTGAGGGCTTGGTGGTGCAGTGGAAAGTAAGGAGCGAAAGAAGAAGTATTTATAGAGGTCTAACACGCACGTTGGAGCAGACCAAAGGACAACCAACCACTGTAATTAATTCGAAGGCTTTTAAGGGCCGTGTGGGCGGGACCTTTAGACACCTCATTTTGTCTTGTCAATCGCTTGATAGGGCGTGACTACCGTCGTAATGGAAATATCGAAGGGCCAGGAATTCAAGATCGTTTCTTATTGTTTTACTCTAAGAAACGCGGGGACTATCTGTATATGGGCGAAATCGGAAAGCCTGATTCCACGGTCATTATGTCTTTTCCATAGCTTCGCTTCAAAGGCCTGGGGGCACAGTTCGAGGTTTCGACCTCGAAGGGTTCTTTATACCCGACCTCGGGGTAGCACAAGTCGACGGTTATCATGGATAAACAGGAAGTTCCCTAGGCACGTGGTCCAAACTGACAACATTTGCAAGAAACAATATCAGTCTGTACCAGACTGCTAAGTAGCTATACCAGCTATATTTCTTTGTAATAAATGCACATATACTATGGTGGGATTCCCTCCTCCTATATAATGGAAACCTTTATTAGTTTTTACAGACACGAGATAACATACAACATTCAATACAAGAACATTCTCCTTTTGTTCTAACATTTATTGAATTTCATTAATTGTTCTTCATTTATTGCCCATTATTGGTCATAAATAGGCTACATCAAAGCTCTCAGAACTGTTAATCCTTCATCGGCGGTCCACAGCTTAGTATCTAGCTCGACCTCGAGGTCCTACATAACCCGGCTCGAGGCCCCAATTCTTAGACATTCGGTTTGCTCAAACATACTGCCTTAAAAGCCGTTATTTTATTTTCTAGTCTCACACTTAGCATCTATTGCTTAACAACTTGCATAAAAATAAATCACATATTTTTATAATCACAAAATCAAATCTAATTGTAATTACTATTTTCAAAGTAAATAACGTTATTCAACAACAACCTAAATATGCAATTTTTTTCAAGTAATACATAATAAATAAGCATGGTCAATTGAGAGTTCTTCAATTAACTAAAATAAGCACGTAGTTGATCAAGTAGGAATATGCAAGGATAAAATTATATTAAAACATAACAAGAGTTCAACCTCTAAGAGGTTCCATCAAACTTCTAGATAATAAATTTGCTAGTCATTATAGTATGTAAAACTACAATACTAAAAGTCATAACCAATAATGAAAAATAGGAAGAAGAAGGGAAAAAACTCGTGGTTGAATCTTCCTCCTTGCTCCTACCGTATTCTTGCCTCCATGGGTGTTGTCTTACCCTAAAAGAGTGTCTCTCCCCTCAAAAGAATGTTTTATGATGTATTTATATCAATTAGGATTGATGTGGGGCGTCCTTGATCTCTCCTAATTCGAAAAGGACACGTTGAGTTGCGTGCCAAAGTTGGTGCAACGCGCGACTTCTGGCACGCTCCCAGTTATTTCTTTTTTTTCTTTGTTATTTCGTATGCCAGGTCCAGTGCCAACCTTCATACTTCGTTATTTTTTTTATTTATTTTCTAAGCCATTTTGCGCCTACTTTTACGCAATGTATCAGTTGTGGCATGCTCCCAGGTCTTGCATCTCCACTCTTTTTTGCATCAAATCATCTACTTATTGCCATCTTTTATCCAAATTCATTCCTACGCACAATAAACATGTAATGAGCATATTATATATTTATAAATATGTAATCTCCCGCAACTCACATAAAAATAATATGCAAATATACTCAAAAATATACATTTTTTTATAATTTATCACTGATCATAGTGCAAAAGATGTAATTAATTCGAGTGGTATTAAGAAAAAGGATTCAGAATTCTTGGCTCCCCATGCATGTCTAATTGGTTTTAACCAGAATAAGAGATTACAGAGGAAGTTACTCTTCTAAGCAGATAGCTGTATGACAAAATTATACAAAGCAATCGATTTTTGCATAACTATGTTCTCAACGCTAGCTCATACAAAGTAGAGATGAGTTTCCATCGAGTAGTTCCAAAATTACACGTTGGACTAAACGTGTAGATAAATTAATATAATATCATAAACTTGTGGTTACTCAATTGTAGAGTATAGTTTTATTTTCATACGGAGAGTAAACTAAAAATATAAATATTTAACTGTAAACTCAAATTACTATTACTATAATACTAATTTGAGTTTGATATAAAAATCATAAACATGAAATTCTAATTCTGCCTCTAGAGCCCTAGAAAGTCCTACAAGTATGAAGGAAAGCATATTTTTCACTTCTTTCAGCTACGGAGACCCCACATTTAAGGCGAAATACATAAACAACCCCTTTAAGTTGTCCCTAACGACCAACTAATTATACTTTAATTGAGCCCATTTTTAATTAGACACTTAAGTGGCTATAAAGCGTATCAAGTAAATACCCGACCAGTTAGCCCACATCGCATGTAATACATATTCGTAGACTATTTTAAGAATCAATTAATATTCGACACGTGGCTAACAATAAGAATTAAATTTAAACCATATTTAATTTAAAAGAAAAATAGAACCGCTCACCCCTTCGTCTAAACCCTTTGTCCCCCACCCCCACACCTCATTTCCGTTCTTCTTCCGAGCCCTCCCCCACCACCCGTAACCCTGTTGTTCTTTCTCCAATACATCTACCCTCATTTTTTCCTCTTCACCTTTGTCTTGAGCTTATGACTATTTATTTAAGAATTTATCAACAAACAACAATAACTCATTTCTTTTTATTCTGTTTTTTTTTTTAAATTTTGATTTAGTTAGTTATTTAGCTATTGAAGTACACAACTCATCTGAGACAAAAGAATTGCGTGCAAGCCAGAAAATTTTTTTGCTGACAAAGAGTGAAATCTCCATATTTTTTGCTGAGAAAGAGTGCAAGTCAAAATATTTTAATTTTCAGCTTCAATTTTTATTTTTTTAAAAAGATTTTTGACTTTGAAATACGTCTAATGATTAAGGTTATAGTGAATAGAATATAGTGGTGTTTTTGGGCCTGTTTACATATATGAAATGGTGCATAAATGATGGATGAGTAAAGCAGGAGTGGAAGGAGGGAAAGAAAAAAGTATTCTAGGCCACAAAAAGATACTTACGCACTAAAAGTTTTGGTAGAACACACGCATCTACCAGGTCAATTAAGGGTATTCAAAAGTTACAATTCTATTAATTAAAAGTGTCTAACTGAAAATAAGCTCAATTGAAATGTTGAGTTGGTTGTTGGGGAAACCTTAAAAGGTCGTTTATGTATTTGGCCCACATTTAACGTCTTTGTCTTAGTGCTTGCCATCCAAAGAAAACAACTGCTGATAAATTTGGTTAGAGAATGATCAGTTTGTGTATAGGGACATGCTAGCTGTTTCATTAGGTATGGGAAAAGAAAATCTCTTTATGTCACATATTTAGCTTTTGCACCTCTGGATAGGTGCAGACTACCCTTTAAAATTCTCAGCATTCACATGTGGGTAAGATCTTAATTTACCAAGACCAAATTAAATATACGGTTCCTTAGGTTAAATTAGTATATGATCATTTGATTTTAAAAGTTAAAATATTCGATAGAGCTCAATTTTATTTACTTTCAGGAAAAAAATGTATCCCGAGTTATTACTCCCCCAGTCCACTTTAATTGATTTTTTGGTCTTTTTATTTGATGTTTTTAGGTATCAAGATGGAATTAATTTTTTTTTTCAAAATTATCCTTGGAATTATATTTTTAATGAACAAACTAAGGTTAATATAGTCAATTTTAATATTAATTAATGTTAAAATGTGTATTTCTTAATATGTATAAAAGCCACCAAAAAATCTATTAAAATGGATCGAAGGGAGTACTCCTTTTTCTTTGATGTATGATTTATTAAAGGGAAGAGTATTCTTTACTAGAAGTTTCTCCATTCCCATGACCTGATTCCAAGACTTAATTTTATTCTTCTAATTAAGGGAGAAAAATTACATTCATCCTACCACACTCCTGGATGGTTTCCATTATCTAATTTTGAGTTAGTGCTTATACAAAAAAGAAATCTCCCATTCTATATATATATATATATATATATATATATATATCACCTCTCTTAAGCCAAGAAATATATTTATCTTTTTTCTCCTTTTTTTTTGAGTTTCATCATTTTTCTATTTATTTTATATTAAAAATTCTATCTTCATAACTCATACCTCTTTATCTTCAATAACTCCCGTACCTTTTATATTCATAACCTTTAAATATTTAATATGTAACTTTATGATAATTTATTATATGTTCCTCCATATGTACCTATATAAGGACTTCTATGTTTTGAACAAATATAATTGATGCTAACTTTATATTTTGCTTATAATGGTTTGAGCTATCTCTATGTCAAAGGCTGTAGTGAAAAAGAAAAATTATACTAAGAGATGGTATGATTTTTATTCTTTATTTTTTGTTTAAGGTAAATGCACGAAGATAATCCATACATGTGTGAATCTTAAGAATAATGTTTAAGAGGAAGTGTCAAATAATGAGGTGAAGATCGAAGCAATGCGTATTTCACAATTATCATTAATGTTATTTGATTTTGTCATCTTTAGGTTTATGTTGTATAAGTTGAAGTAGTGATTTTTTTTTTACAAAAAATACATAGAATTTTGATATCTGTTTTTTGTAGTATAAATTCATACTCTACATTTACAATAACTTTGAGTTGTGATTTTCTCTGATATTGAAGTGAGATTCTAATGTATTTTTCTTTTTCTGTTATATATAGATTTATCATTTTTATAAAAAAAAATTTATATGTTCTTAATTATTTTTGCCTCTATTTCTTTTCTTCAATGAACTTTTTTGATTTGTTTTTTCTTTTCTGTAGCTGTTTCTCTTCTAACACTCCTTAAATTTTCTTCAAATGGGTTTTGTAAATTTCTTTCCATGTTTCCATAATACTCAAAGATTTATTTAGTTTTAGTGTTCAAAAGAAAAAGTAAGAAACCAAAGCAAATAGGAATGATATCAAAAGAAGAATGGCCTCATAAAGAAAATGTGTGGCGTCGTGATCTTTCTTGATCAGGAACGAAGATAATTCTACCACCATCATCCTAAAAGCTTTATTTACGTTATGAAGGTTGTGCCAAAAAGTTCAAACGTTCAATTCACTAGGCATTAATCTATGACATTGATAATTTATTGATAACTTTAAGTTAGCATATAATATAATCTAATTAATTAAGAATTCACATGTAATAATAGGTTATTACCGATAAAATAATTAACATTGTGAATGGGGTAGGCTTTCAGTATTTTAAAAATCACTAGACAATGAATTATTAACTTTATGAAATAAAGTAATTTTATTTTCGGGTTATACTTGTATTGGGGAAAATTATATTTCTATATATGGTGACGTGTTAGGACATGTGGATTGGTCAAACGGTCAATAAATCCCAATTAATCACGATTCAAGAATTGTAAAACCGACATGAGCAAAGAAGGAGGAAGAGGCACGGGACATCAGATAAGTAGCACGGCGCCCATACCTATTTAAATCATTTATATCCGGGCATCAGAAGGAATGAATCTGGTTATAAAAAAGAGTGCAGATATAGCATTTAATGAGTATTAAATGCTGAGCCCATTAAGGAATATATATATATATATATATATATATATATATATATATATATATATATATAATGATTGTGTCACGTAGCATTCAATGTCTTTAATTATTCATAATAGCCTCATTATGATTTGGGCATAACGTACATTTTCAATGGTACCTATAAAAATGAGATATATGATCAGTTGTAGGGGACACAAAAGACTATTGAAATATATATTGGTATCATTCGTTTTTCTTGATTATTATATTGCTACTCAGAATTATATTTTTTTATTTATTTCCTTGATTATCAGTAACCCGAGTTCTTCTAAATTCTAGCTTGAACTAAAATTCCATTTTTTGGTTAAACAAATTGGTTCCGTTACCGTAAATCTGATAGTCTATTTCCTCTTTTGCTTAACTTTCCTTGTTACATCAACTATGGCAAACAACAATGATAACGCTCAAGGAAACCAAGAAAATCAAACAAATCAACAATTTCAGGGAGATCTACAGGATAATAACGCATTAGTTCCTTCTCCACAAGGTTCTCCATGACGGTCTCGTGAAGGCACTCCTGAGGATTCTCATACATATGGACAAGCTCAATTCGAAAATGTGGAGGCTATGGATGAAGCTTTACAAAAACTTATCGCCACACAGGTCAATAAAGCTCTTCAAGCTTTTGTCAGTTAACTTCGTGTTGCTCCACCCACATCTACTCCAAATAATAATACTCTGGAGAACCCTTGCTCTGGGCTAATTAATTCAGGCAGTGGAGGAACCCAACGAGACATAAGAGGGAGAACCAGGTAATTTAGTTAATTCTGATTTACAAAATCTAGTACTAACATTGCAGAAACAACTCAAGGAGCAAAATGACTGCATAGAGCAGATACCCTGGGTGCCACCCGTGATCAAAGGGGTAGATATGGATAAGTATTCTCAACAGCCTTGGAAGCCAAGTGCTTCTCCTCTCCCAATTCTAAAGAAGTTCAAAATGCCTGATATACCAAAGTACTATGGAACAACAGACCCACGAGACCACGTTACTGTATTTACAACAGGCATAAAGGGCAATGACCTGACTAAGCAGGAGATCGAATCAGTCTTAGTCAAAAAATTCGGTGAAATGCCCATTAAAGGAGCGTTAACATGGTATTCTCTTTTACCCAAAAATTCTATAAATTCTTTTGCTGAGCATGTAGATTCTTTTATCAAAGCACACTCGGGAGCTCAAAAAGTTGAAAAAAGAATGGAAGATATCTTAAGATCAAGCAAGGAGACTGAGAATTGCTTAGAGAATTCGTGGATAGATTTCAACGTGAAAGAATGACATTGCCACGTGTACCTGACAATTGGGCAGCCATAGCCTTCACAAGCAATTTGAATGAGAAAAGTTCAGAAGCTACGAGGCAACTCAAGGAAAGCCTCCGAGAATTTCCAGCAACGATGTGGAATGACGTCTATAACAGATACAGTACAAAGATGAGGATTGAAGAAGATATTATTTTATGACATAAAAAAGAAGAAAAGGAAGCTCAAGACGTGCAGAAAATGAAAAAAGATCCGATAAAAATAGGTACGATCCATACATGGGACATGCGGGGAGAGACTCACGATCAAAGTAGGACAATCAGAGATACGATCACAGATCAAGGAATAAAGAATCAGGCTCGCCTTCAAGATTTGGGAATGATCGAAACCCACGCGAGCCACGAGATGATGATAAGGGTTTGAAGGCAAGGTTTGGTGGTTATAATTTCAACGTAAGCACTTCTGAACTCGTAGCTATTTTAAGAAGCATGGGAGATAAGGTACGGTGGCCAAAGGAAATTTGATCGAATCCAAACAGACGAAACCCTGATCATTGGTGCGAATTTCATAATGATCACGGGCATAAAACAGCAGATTGCAGGTTTTTGCATGATAAAGTTGATCATTTGCTAAAATAGGGGTATCTCACTGAGTTATTCAGTGAGAAAGGTAAACAAGCATACATGAAGAACAGGCAGGAGCCTCCAAAGCCACCTTCATTGTCAACATTATAAGTGGGGGTGAAGATATCAATGGCATGTCATATACCGTAGCAAATAGGATTTCCAAAGTAATAATTACTCACGAGAAGCGGCTGTGGCATGTATTGGAGGAAGAAAATATTACATTCAATGATGCAGACACCGAGGGTCTATTAACTCCACATAACGACGCACTAGTAATATCTTTACTTGCACATGACACTAACCTTGCATCAAGTCATTAAATTTATGTTGCCATGGGGAATATGTCAAATCAGGGGCGATCAACAAACATCCAAGAGCATCAACTCCGTGGTAAATTTAAGTGTTAAGGATGAAGAAAAATAGCAATTACAGAATTCAGTTGAGGATAACATGACGTCAACCTCAACTGAACAAGGTCAAACAGATGTGGGTTCAAGACCTGATACTATTCAAGAACCAGAAGAAAACGAAAACATCAAAACCACAATAGAAGAACTAGAGGCTATGGTTTTATTTATACATTAGCCAGAGAGAAAAATGTATATAGGAGCCAATCTTAGCCCGGAGGTGAAACGTAAGTTGATTGAATTTTTAAAAGCTAATGCAGATTGTTTTGCTTAGTCCCATTCTGACATGACAGGGATACCACCGGAGGTGATGGCTCATAAATTAAATGAAGATCCATCATATCCTCCAATCAAGCAAAAGAAAAGAAAGCAGGGAACTTTCAAGAATCAGGTAATTCAAGAAGAAGTCCAAAAATTGCTAAAAATTGGTTCTATTAATGAGGTAAAGTATCCTAACTGGTTAGCTAACACTGTTGTAGTACCAAAGAAGAATAGTAAGTGGTGAGTTTGCGTAGATTACCTTAATAAAGATTGCCCGAAAGATTCTTTTCTATTACCGCACATAGATCAATTGATTGATGCAACTGCAAGTTGTCACACCTCCTTTTTTACCGAGCTTTACTACACCCCAGGAAGGGATATAGTAAGAGGAAGGAGTTTTTCCACTTAAAGGACAGTCGGAACGGGAATTATTTATTTAATTTCAGAGTCGCCACTTGGGAGATTAATGGTGTCCCAAGTCACCGGTTGAATTCCGAACCGAGGAAAGTTTGACTCTGTTATAGTCTGCGAACTAGAAATCCGGATAAGAAATTCTGTTAATCCGGGAGAAGGTGTTAGGCACTCCCGAATTCCGTGGTTCTAGCACGGTCGCTCAACTGTTGTATTTGCTTTTATCTGATTTCAATTATATATTTCAATTATGTGCATTAGTGTTCCGCTTTTCAATTTTAAAGAATTGCAACGTCGTGAAAATGCATTCCTTAACCACACTGTACCAGTACGCCTGTGGCTTTAGATACATTTTAACTTCGTTGAGAGTAGGATTTAGGTTATATAAATGTGCACCCGTACTTGAGAATATATATTAAAATTATACCTAAAATATCTACGTCTTATTACTTCGGGAAAGACCGTGAAATTAGCTAAACGGTCCTTCCGAATCTAAGGATTTTATAATAGTTATTTGTGGGCCCCGCAATTATGTATTTGTGATTTGGCGAGGCTCGTCCCACTTTATTAAAGTCAATCACCAAAGTGAACTATATTTTTTATTTCGATCATTCCTAAAACATCTGACTGCTTTGTGACATTAAGTGATAATTATTGATGTGGCAAAATGTTGGCTTCCAAACAGGCCTAATGAGAATGAACCGTCCCCCATCTATATCACTGAGACCAAATTCACGTCCTGTTAGAGTCCAAACACATATGCATTTTGAACCTCAACACTAAGCCTGTATTTTTAAACGAATATGCTATTGAGTCCAAACCTTATCAATAAATCAGGCTTCAATTTTAACAGCGATGATGATTATCTCAAATCGTTCTGTTCATGTACATATGACATTGATTCCTTTGAATTCTAATTTAAATTCCAATCATTTATTAATGGCTCTTTTGTGAAGTTTTAAAAGGCTACCAAGGTGAGGGATAACAGGTGAATTGATTTTAAGTGGGCTCAACTAATATTATTAAGGTGATTCTCAAGTGAAAGTTTTTAACAAAAAAAATAATAAAAAGATTGCTGCTATTCTACACGAATTTTTTTTTTAAAATGCTATAACACTGTACGCTTCAGTTAACCTTTTCATTTTTCATAGCCAAGCCCTATATGAGAAAATTTACATAAGTTAATAAGTTCAAACATTATTTCCAATTGACTAGCTTTACTTAACTGCAACAAAGCTATTTTCAATCTCATTTGACACTACCTATTGGAGTTACACTAAACATGAAAATCTAAGCAGATGACATTTTTAGATTTCAGCATCTAAACAATCACATTACAACTATTTATTTAATGTAATATTGCTCTTTAAACTCATGCGTACCTCAAGGCAAAAGTTTAAATGTCCTATATAATTACAAGTTGAATTTTGAACAAACCTATCTAGCATTAATGCAAATTCAATTAAGAGAAATCTGTCACTACAATACTACAAATAGCAATTGAAAATAAAAAGCAGTCTATTATATCAAAGCTTCAGTAGAATTGATTTTACAATGATGTAAATGCAGTAATTGAAACTTCATACTGCCAGGGGGTAAAAATGTACCTGAAATCAACAGAATGAAACCAGATTTGAGGTCAGCACTAAGAACAAGTGAACAGCAGTATCAACAGCAACACAGACGATTTCAAACAACCATGATTGACTCAATTCCGGCCCAGAAATATAGTTATCAGCCCAATAACAGATCAGAAATGTTTTCAAACTAGTTTCAAACACTTCAGAAGTTCAAAACTCAGTATCACTGATTAAATCAACACATCTAATTCTCTGAAATTGTTTCTGTTTTCTTCAATTCATCTCTGACAAGATTTGCCTTTAAAAATTGAGATTTAAGCTGTAAAACTTAATGAAACAACATCTCTTTTGTTTGGATTTTACTGGTTTTTCATTGTTTTTGGATTTTAGAATGGATGTATATATAGAAGAAGAAGATTTGTGATCTGAAATGTTAATTTCAGATCTGAAACAGAAGATTATAGTCTGAAATTTCAAATTTCAGATCTGAACTTAGAAGATATTTTTGGGAATTTTTTAGGTTTTCAAAGCTTATAGGATTCAAAAAATCTCCTTGAATTAAGGCCAATGTTGCTTATTTATAGATTTTTAGATTTGGAGGGAAGTTTGAAATCAGATTTTATTTAACAGTCCTTTATTTTTAAATTGATTAACAGATTACTACATTTATTTGTTTAAGGTTTGCACTAGAACCCATTCTA
Source organism: Nicotiana glauca (assembly GCA_026770625.1). NCBI lineage: Eukaryota > Viridiplantae > Streptophyta > Magnoliopsida > Solanales > Solanaceae > Nicotiana > Nicotiana glauca. The sequence continues at coordinate 36,747 of MU677401.1, forward strand.
GAAGGTTCTAGCTAATTCTACCATGTTCTAATTTATTGGAATTCCTATTACACCCTCACTTGCATTTGTTATTTACTGATTCTACCCTTTTTAATGCCCATATTACCCCTGTCTCCTTAGTTTTATTACAGCATTCCCATTTTATATACCCAAACTGCCCTTACATCTTTTATCCAATTACTACTAACCCTTACTCTATTTTTCTTCTTCTTTATTCTTATTATTGTAGACTAACTATGATTACTAACCTTAAAACAGCTATAACCAAACTCAACTAACTAATCAACTAAACAACTAAGGCTAAATTGCACTACTTATAACCTAATAAAATTTTAACAGGATCAATTCCTAATTAACAGAATCAATTCATCAGTAACAAGATCAATTCACCAATTAAAACTTAACTAGAATGAATCACCATTAGACCAAACTGGAAACAGAAATTAACACGGATTAAATTCTATCCCTAAATTTAAACTACAAATCCAAACTAAAATAGGACTCATAACGTATTACACTAATATTCTCGCATAATTTGAATCATAATGCAATCCAAAAATCAATCAAGAGAAGAAATTAATTTCGAGAAGCCGACAAGAAAAGAAAATTAATAAATCGGGCTAACTAAGGCGTCGGAACTATATTAACTCAACCAAGCATGTCGTCAGAAATCAGGTAATTTGAACGAAGAAAAATAAGAAGGAAAATTAACAAAGTAAAAGGAATTCTTTAAAGCCAACTGACCCGTAAATCTTCTTAAAGCAAACGAACCATAGAAAAGGTGGAATTTTGGACCGGTGAATCAACAGACTTTTGAATCTTGAATTAACGACGACAGAACCAATCAGTGGGCGACCTCCAATGAGTTTTAAGGGGATGTGAGGGTAGATTCGCGATAGGATTGTCAAGAAGATAATAGGGTATGAGTTTGATGGCGTTTGGGTGGCGGTGCCGCCTTAGGTGGTGGTGGCGGCGCTAGGGTTTGGTGATTTCGGAGCGTTTGGTTAATCTCTAAAGCAAACTGGTAGGGGGACTATGATGAGAGGATGATGGAGAAGAGGTGGCGTGAATTTGGTGGCATTTGAACACTGGCCGCCGCCGTAGAGCGAATTTCGGCGACGGCGGGATGGGGTCTATGGTGAAGTGATAGAGACGATGATACATGGGTCTCTGAATTTAGGGTTATACATAATATTTATTTGCTAATTTTTAGAGTGACTGAGGACCGTAGGATTAAGGTGAACCAACGGCTGTGATTAACGCCCTTCATGCGACGTCGTTTTAATAACTATACTGCTGGACCGGATGGTCAACTTTTGGGCCTGGGTTGTTTGTTTCATTTGGGCCACTGATTTGGGCTAGCTGATCCGAATTTCAGCCTTCTTTTTTTTTGCCATGTATTTTTGTATTATATTTTTGTGTTGTATCTTTTGTATTTCCTTTCTTTTATTTATTTTATTTTGTATTTTGTATTTTGTATTTTATTTTCTTTTGTATTTTCTGTATTTTTTTATCTATTTTAATTTTATTAAAATTATCAAACTAATTAACTTCTATTTTATGATAATTTCTCAATTAAAAACACAAAAATGCTATATTTTGGTTTTTTTCTTAGAATTGTTTTAAAAATGATTTAATACCTACTAAATGCGAAATTAATTTCTAAATGCATATTTTGTATTTTTATTTATCACGCGCAAATAACATGCAAACAATCAACACAAAATTCACACAAATTGTAAAACAAAGGAAAATTGTTTTATTTGAATTTTATGGGAATAACTCATATATAGGGTAAAAATCACGTGCTCACACAAGTCATGAACTTTATAGTTTTTTAGATACATATTCAGGGTATAATCAGATTAAAATGGATTCAGGAGATGAAGAAAAAACTTCCTTCATAACAGACAGGGGGACTTACTATTACAAAGTAATGCCCTTTGGTCTAAAGAATGCAGGTGCAACATATCAAAGGTTAGTTACCCAAATATTTCAAGAAAATTTCGGTAAGACTATGGAGGTATACATAGATGATATGCTCGTTAAAACTCAGCATTCAGGAGATCATATATCACATATGAAGTTAAATCCTGAAAAATGTGCATTTGGTGTGGCATCGGGTAAATTTTTAGGTTTTTTTTGTTTCTAACCGTGGTATTGAAGTGAATTTTGCACATATTAAGGCTATTGAAGAAATCTCTGATATACTTTCAAACAAGAAAGAAGTTCAAAGAATAACAGGGAGAATTGCAGCCTTAGGAAGATTCATTTCTAAATCATCAGAGAAATGTTTTAAATTCTTCTCAGCCCTTAAGAAGCAGGACCAATTTGAATGGAATAAAGAGTGTCAACAAGAACTCAGGAATTTGAAAACCTACTTATCAAATCCACCTTTGCTAGCCAAACCAAAGGCTGGGGAGAGACTTCTCGTTTACCTTGTTGTTTCAGAAGTTACGGTAAGCGTTGTTTTGGTTCGAGAAGAACAAGGTAAACAATCCCATATCTATTATGTTGATAAACCTTTGTTAGATGCAAAGACGCGATATTCTCAGTTAGAAAATCTTGCACTTGCATTAATCATGGCATCTAGGAAGTTAAGACCTTACTTTCAATGTCATCCTATTGCTGTAGTGACTGCATATCCTTTACGTAATATATTGCATAAGCATGAATTGCCAGGCAGGTTGGCCAAATGGGCCATAGATTAAGTGAATATGAAATCACGTACCAACCTAGAACAACAATAAAATCACAAGTATTAGCCTATTTCGTGACTGATTTTAGCCAGGGGATGCAATTAGAAGCAGAAAAAGAACTGCAAGTTTTAAATGGTGCTAACCCAAGAACTTGGACTTTATTCACTGATGGCTCATCTAATGTAAAAGGTGCAGGTCTAGGGGTTGTCTTGGTACTACCTACCGGTGAAACTATTAGACAAGCTATTAAATTCCATTTTATAACTAACAATGAAGCGGAATATGAAGCTGTGATCGCAAGTCTAGAATTAGCACAAGAACTTGGCATAAATCAAATTATAATCAAGAGTTATTCACAACTCGTGGTCAATCAAATGCTCGGGACTTATACAGCTAGGGAAGCAAGGATGCAGCAGTACTTAGAAAAGGTATGGGAGTTGATAATGCAATTTCAAACCTGGAAAGTCATACAAGTACTAAGGGATGAAAATATTGAAGCAGATGCCCTAGCTAATCTTGCATCTGCAACTGATGTGGCAAGTGATGCAAACGCCTCAGTTATACATTTATTTCACTTTGATCCTGATAAGAATGAGGTAAACTTTAATAATTTAACTTGGGATTGGAGGAACGAGATTGTTGTCTTTTTGCAGTATGGTACCATCCCTGATGATAAGCAAAAAGCCCATGCGCTGCAAAAAAAGGTTGTTCGATACTGTTTAAAGCAAGGTAATTTATATCGAAAAATGTTCGGTGGTCCCTTAGAAAGATGCCTCGGACCTTCGCAAATGGGGTATGTAATGAGAGAGATACATGAGGGGCAGTGTGGTAATCACGCAGGAAGAAGGTCACAGGTAAGAACCTTGATTAGAGCAGGATACTATTGGCCTAAAATGGAAGAAGAAGCAGAAAGTTTTGTGGCTAAATGTGATAAATGCCAAAGGTAGGGTAACAATATGCATAGACCCGCAGAATTATTACATCCAGTCATTGCACCGTGGTCATTTATGAAATGATGAATGGATATAGTAGGGCCATTACCTCAAGCAAAAGGACAGGTAAAGTTTATGCTCGTACTTACTCATTATTTCACTAAATGGGTGGAGGCAGGAGCATTTAAACAGGTGCGAGAAAAAGAAGTCAAAGATTTTGTTTGGCGGAATATCATATGTCGATTTGGTGTACCAAAGGAAATCGTATGTGACAATAGCCCTCAATTTATCGAAGCTCAAATTACAGAGTTTTTTGAGAGTTGGAAAATTAAAAGGATTACATCTACACCTTATCATTCGGTGGGTAATGGGCAAGCAGAATCAACAAACAAGGTTATTATCAACAATATAAAGAAGCGATTAGAGGCTTCAAAGGGTAACTGGCCTGAAGTGTTACCCAGAGTTTTATGGGCATATCACACAACAGCAAAAACAAGCACAGGAGAAACACCCTTTTCATTGGTTTACGAAGCTGAGGTTTTGATTCTAGTTGAGATAGGAGAACCAAGTACACGATTTATGCAAGCGACACAAGAATCTAATGACGAAGAGATGCGGGTCAATTTGGATCTACTGGAAGGTAGGAGAGAAACTGCATTAATAAGAATGGTAGCACAAAAATAAGTAATAGAACGATATTACAACAGGAAAGAACGCCTCAGATTCTTCAAAATTGGGGACTTCGTGCTTAAAAGGGTTTTTCAATTCACAAAGGAAGCCAACACGGGTAAATTGAGTCCAACTTGGGAAGGACCCTATAGAGTTCATGATATTGCAGGCAAGGGAGCATATGAATTGGAGATAATGGATGGAAAAGTATTGCCTTCACATTGGAATGCTGTTCATTTGAAGAGATATTACTTCTAAGGAATGCCCACGGTCAGGTATCACCATTTTACGTTTAATTTTTTGAATTGTTAAAATTTTACTAATGATTTTATATGATAGGCAAAAAGCTAGCCCGTACTAAATGATGAGTCACGACCTGTAAGGCACACGGAATAACCTAAAATTCCTGGCCTAGGGTAACAATTATTCTGATAGAAATTTAAACCGATTAAGCAGTTGTCATCTATAATCGTACCTCCGAGTCCTGTATGTGTTTCCTTTTCAGGAAAAGGACCAAATGAGAGAAACTATCAAGTGCTCGAAGTTTCATATTTTAACACTCAAACACTTGGGGGACTACATAATATACACAGGTATATATAAAGAAGGCAGAGAAGATTGAAGAAAAATAAAGCCTGAAAAAGTCAAGTGCAGAGTAATAAAAGTCACATGAAGTCATAAGCCAAGGCTAAAGAAAACCTTACCGTAGTTAGGGTAAAAGCTATGTACTAAAGAAGGTTATAAAGAAAAACCTTGCATTTATTGTTCTAAAATGGGTTATAAAGAAAAACCTCGTATTTATTATTTTTTCTTAAAAATCTATTACAAGGAAAAACAGTTACGAGAAAGTTATAGATGTAATTCAAATACATGTAAGATGTTATTCAAAACTTGTCAAGGTTCAAAATAAAAACTTGTCAATGTTATTCCAAAGAAACATGTGTATTCCTATTTCTTTTATCGTATGTTAACACTATTATGAAGTTGAGACGTCTTCTTCATCAAGTGTCAAAATATAAAAGGGCCTTCTTTTATAAAACTCATGTTTAAAACTATTTAGTCATGAGATTAACAGAAGCATTTTTTAAGAGCAAAAATGCAAGCTATTTTATAAGTCTTTAAAAATAAAGGCAAGAATAGAATAAACAGAAGTCTAAGATAATAACATCAAAAGCTTCTTAAATACTTAAGATTAAGTGCGAACTTAATCAAAAAACTGTGAAATTGTTTATACAGAATTGCCCCACAAAAGACTTGGGGACTTGCGTTCTAAAAATAAACCCTTAGATGAAGCCAAGGATTTCCAACATGATTTTCCAAAGAGGTACCTACAGCAAAAACAAGGAATTCAAGATAAATTTTCTAAGAAGATGTGGGAACTGAAGAAGAAGAATCAACAACAACGGGCTCAACTTGGGCAGGAGCCTTTATGGCGACAACAGGCTCGACTTGAGTAAGGGCTTCAGAAGAGGTAGTTTCAACTTGGCTTGTAGCAGTGGGCTCGATTGGGCTTGAAGAAGATGTGATACCCACATGAACCTCAACCACGGGAGCTTCAATCACAGGTGAAAGGAAGTCCTGCGGTTGCTGAGCTTATTCTATTGTTTCATTGACCTTAGCTAATTCAGCCTCCAGGTCAAAACTTTCTTGCCCAACATCAAGTAGGGTATCACGACGGGAATTTAGAAAAGCCCAACTCACCTCAATGTCAAATTTTTCTTCAAAGATCTCATAATCCTTTTCCCAAGAAGCGACTCACTTTTAAGCTCTTCATTCTCAGCCAAGGCAGAATTACAAGAAGTTTGAAGGGAAGCAAGTGAGCTCTCTAAAGCACGTACCTTATCAACAGAAACCCGAAGTTCCTCTTGTGCCTGGGTTAGGTTTAGCACAAGTTCCCTAGCATAAACCTCTTTTTGAGCCAACAGAGCCTTTAATGCCCTATTCTCGTCGCTAGCCTTGGATAGCTTTTCTGAAAATGAGGATTCACGACGTTCTTTTTTCTTGTCAGCTTGGCTTGAGGAAGCCTTGATAACCGCAAGCTCCAAAGTTAATGCTCGTACTTGCTGTTCTAAGGCACTTCTTCTCTCTTGTAAATCCTCCATGTCGATTTGAGCATTGTTAAACTGTTCCTTCCAGTTGTTTGCCTCCAATTGGGAATCACGGGCAGCCTTCTCTACATCATGAGTACCCTTCTCCAAATCACGTGCTACCTTCTCCAAGAGGGAGATTCTTCTCATTAGCTCAGTGCCAATAAGATTGGCCTACGTAAAAATAAAGAGAAGTCATGAGGAGAGACGTCATCATCAGGAATGATAACTGGAGTAATAACAGGCCCGGAAAGAGACAAATGAGTGGAGACTTTAGCCTCGTTATCAGAGACGATACGTCTCCTGGCTCGTGGTCTCGTCACCAGGGAGACCTCATCTTCTTCCTCTGAATCTTCTTCCTTTATAGCTTTTCTTTTTGAAGAACCTAAGAATATATCTTGGGCTGAAGAGGTACGAGTACTCAAAGAGTCATGAGAAGCCATGATTGCCTCTGCAGTGACTCCTCGAATAGCAAATCCTGATAAAAAAAGGATAAAAGTTAGAACAAAGAAAATATTTATATACAGACAAGGTAAAATAGAAACTCTTACCATGAGTTTTTACTTTCCAACCGTAATGGTTGGAAAGGGTTTTCGATGACCTACCCTCCATTGGAGCGGTCTTCAAAAATTTTCGTACCCAACCACAGAAGTTGGTCACAGTCTCCACAACACCCATGGTTGCTGAGAAAAGAAAAAAAAGCAACATTAGAAAAGTTGATAAGCTTGAAAGGAAAAGTCACGAGGAAGATTTAACACTTACGTGCAAAGTTCCACTTCTCAGGGAAGGGAACGTTATTTTCACCCACTAAATCAGCAGTGGGGGCAGCAACAAACTGAGCATACCAGCCACAGTCTTTATCGTCCTCGGGGCTCACTAAAACCCTCTTGCTCCTGGCTGCTTGTCACGACCCCAAACCCGGTCGTGATGACGCCCAGCACACTACTAGGAAAGCCCGACCATTAACCATATATTCAACCCAATTGGAAACCAATATTGATAAGTGAAACTGTAAACATTAAGCCATTTAAGGAAAATACGGAAATACCAATACGAATACCGATGTTTAGCAAAAACTCAACATATAGCCCAACCCTGGACCCGGTGTCACGAATATGAGCCTCTAAAGAATAAAATAATATCCTACTACATAAACTGTCTAAATGTCTGATAGTGCGGAATATAAAAGACAAGGATAAGAGGAAAAGTCAACGGCTGCGAACGCCAGGCAGCTACCTCAACTCTCCCAAATAAGCAAGTCTGCTGATCACTGAATGTCTACTCAGCCTGTGAAGAAGGACCTAGATCTGCACACATGGTGCAGGGAGTAAAGTGAGTACTTCCAACTCAGTGGTAATAAAAGTAAATAATACTGAAAGTATAAAATCCCAAAAGGCACAGATAATGCTATCTCAAGTAGTAAAACCAAATAAACAGTAGAAATCCATGAAAACATAGCAAGACATTCTCTTGGAAGGAATCAAATAATCAAGAATACACAAGTAGGGTCAGCCATTGTTACCTGACCAAAGCGTGTTTCAGTGTCATTGTTACCACTA
>MU677401.1:45731-56911 GCA_026770625.1 Nicotiana glauca
AATATAAAAGACAAGGATAAGAGGAAAAGTCAACGGCTGCGAACGCCAGGCAGCTACCTCAACTCTCCCAAATAAGCAAGTCTGCTGATCACTGAATGTCTACTCAGCCTGTGAAGAAGGACCTAGATCTGCACACATGGTGCAGGGAGTAAAGTGAGTACTTCCAACTCAGTGGTAATAAAAGTAAATAACACTGAAAGTATAAAATCCCAAAAGGCACAGATAATGCTATCTCAAGTAGTAAAACCAAATAAACAGTAGAAATCCATGAAAACATAGCAAGACATTCTCGTGGAAGGAATCAAATAATCAAGAATACACAAGTAGGGTCAGCTATTGTTACCTGACCAAAGCGTGTTTCAGTGTCATTGTTACCACTAGTCAGTCATTGTTACCTGACTGGTCAGTCATTGTTACCTGACCGAACACGTATGACAATATCATTGTTACCACTGTTCATTTCAAAGGGGTACCCCGCGCTCACTGTGGGTGTGCAGACTCCGGAGGGGATCCTTCAGCCCAAGCGCTATCAATAAGGCCTGAAAGCATGAATAATATCAACACGAGGCCTGAAAGCCTGCTCACAATACACTCGAGGCCTGAAAGCCTCCTTACAGAACACTCGAGGCCTGAAAGCCTCCTCACAGAACACTCTAGGCCTGAAAACCTCCTCACATCACTCTTCATGCCCTCACATATGGCCCTCGGCCTCAATCAGTCCAAAAATAGTCAAAAAGCCTCTCGGGCATCAGTAAAACAATAATACTCAGCTCAACAATAGTTCAAATATCAGTTAAAACTCCAAGTTGAGTAAAATATAGCTGAGTTCATGAAACAGTGTAAATCACATGGACTGAGTTCAATTAATACTTCAAATAGTGAGGGAAATAGTGATGATAGTTCATAAAGAGTTCAAACAATTGACAATAAGCCCCAAGTATAGCTATGAGCCCAAGTCATAATGATAACAACAAATCATTTACAATTACGCGGTAAAAATCAACAACCGGGACGGACCAAGTCACGATCCCCAACGGTGCTCTACCCCACGCTCAGGTCCAGCATGCAAGTCACCTCAACACAGCACTAAGATGTGCAAATTTGGGGTTTTAAACCATCAGAATATCAGTTACAAGTATTACTCACCTCTAGCCGGCCGATAATCAAGCTCGCCAAGCCTTTCCCTCTCATATCTACCTCCTCGCATGTAGAATCTGATCAAAACCATAAGGGATACGTAAAAATATGCTAATGGAACATAACCCAATCGAAAGAACTCGAAAAACACCCAAAAACACGAAGTTGGCAAAACCCGAGCCCCGGGCCCACTTCTCAAAAAATTACGAAATTCACATTTTTGGAATCTTCGTCTCGCCATGAGTCCGTATATATAAAATTTATCAAAATCGGAGTTCAATAGCCCCTTCAAATTACAATTTTACAATACCAAAAACCAAGCCCTAATTTCTACACCGGACCTCCAAATTCGATTCCGATCGCACTCCTAAGTCACAAATCATCCCCCGAAAGCTAACCGAACCTCCGGAATTCACATCCGAGCCTTCTAACCACATAGTCAACTTCTGGTTGACTTTTCTAAAACATGCTTCCTTCTAAGAGGCTATGTGCCTCATTTTCAACCAAAACCAATTAAATTACACCCGATCGAATCTAATACTGATATTGAAACATGAAGCAACACAATAAGGGGGAAACGGGGTGGTAACTCACGTGACGACGGGCCGGGTCGTCACACTGCTAGGGTAAACACGCCATTGCGAAAAAGCCTAGGTGAATAGAGATGAACTAGGTGGGGAAAAGTAAATTCAACATCCGCCATGTTAGTGAGGTGCCTCAAGCAGGCGACAGCCCTCCAAACAATCGGACCAATTTGACCCAAACACACGTTGAAAAATGGAAAAAATCTAGAATGACCGGGCCAATGACAGGTTTAAACCCTAGAGTGAAAGGGTATGTGTAAAAAAAAGAGAATCCGATTAATTAAAAAGTGATCCTTTGATTTGGGTTAGGAATGATAATTGGAAAATTGTCGCTCCAGTGACAATCCTTACGAATTTTGGGAGTTAAAATATCTATGATTTGAGTGGGGAAAGCATCGGCACGATCTAAAGAGGCAACTTGGGTCCTGAGAGATTCTCAATCATGGTAAAAAGAAATTTCTGTTGGGACTATTTCTTCAACTAGAGGCTCACGAAGGGGATCAGAGGATTCTTTATTCCTAGAAGAAGACCTCCGAGAAAGGGAACCTCTAGTCCTAGAAGAGGGACCAGAGCTAGAAGAAGGAGAGGATGTGCTACCACCACGAGCAAACCCCAAGCTATGGAGTCTACCCCCTCTTCTATGCCTAATAGGAGCATTGGGAAAGTTATCTAAAATGGGGGTTCTCCTAGGGTTAGGGTTTGGTGAAGCCATGACAAAGAAGATTGAAGTAGAGCAAAAGAGAATAAGAGGTTTTGAAGAATTAAAGTGTTTGATACGCTTTATATGATAAAAGACAAGTAAAGAAGTTATATTTATACTAATGGGTAACCGGCAAAAGGAAAAAGTACAATGATGGAAGAGCTATAATAATGATAACTGACACTTCGTGAATAGGGAAGCCGAAAAGAAAGCCTAAGAAAGTGCTTCAAAACTGTAAAACCAATAAGAGGATGACACGTGTCTAATGCATAAAATGGAAGTGACAATTGAAGCGTTGATTCTGTCAGAGCATTAATGGCGACAAAAATTCTCTTTTAAATGAACTCCATTTCCCAAATATTCAAACTGATGAATAAATGAAAAGTGGGGGGACTATCTGAATTGGGAAAAATTGTGTTTATATATATATGGTGACGTGTCAGGACACGTGAATTGGTCAAATGGTCAATGAACCACAATTAGTCACGATTCAATAATTGTAAAACAGACACGAGCAAAGAAGAAGGAAGAGTCACGGGACATCAGATAAGTAACACGGCGCCCGTACCTATTTAAATCATTTATATCCGGGCATCAGAAGGAATGAATTTGGTTATAAAAAAGAGTGCATATACATCATTTAATGAGTATTAAATGCTGAGTCCGTTAAGAAATATATATATTCAATGTAATGATTGTGTAACGTAACATTCAATGTCTTTAATTATTCATAATAGCCTTATTATGATTTGGGCATAACGTAAATTCTCAAAGGTACCTATAAAAAGGAGATATATGATCAGTTGTAGGGGACACGAAAGACTATTGAAATATACATTGGTATCATTCATTTTTTTTAATTATTATATTGCTATTCAGAATTATTTCCTTTTATTCATTTCCTTGATTATCAGTAACACAAGTTCTTCTAAATTCTAGCTTTGACTAAAATTCTATTTTTTGATTAAACAATACTATCTATAATTGAATACTTAGTGAGGTTCATAATCAACTTGCAAATAATACTCATTATTTTAATGTTAAGATTTACACACAATTAGTTTTAGTTCTTATTTTATTAAGTGTGTTATTGAAAGATTTTTAAATTAAAAAAGTTAAGTGTTCCTGTGAATGCTTGGTGAATTTTATTCTTTAGAATGTGTCATTGTCTCTAATTTAATGATGCAAATGTATCCCATAAAAGCATGCTTTAACTACTAAAATAATACATGAAATTAACGGAATAAATGTTTTAACATTTATATTGCAAGGTAAAAGGTGGGGTCTTCCTAACGATCTTTTGTCAAAAAGTATATATTTTTTCTCATAGAAATTTTCAGCTTCCCAATATACAACTAACAATAATTTAGTTTATTTTATTTGTATAATTAGTAATTTTAAGAATCTATGCAACTTTTATTTTGATTTTAGATTTTATTTTTTTAGTCTTGGACTTTCTTAATTAGATAAAACTTAAGTAATATTTATTGATAATATACGGTTAACTATAAATCACATAAATTATTTGCTACAATTAAATTAAATTTATGAATTAAATCAAATGTAATTTATTTATTGGCAATTTTCTTTTTCATAAAAAGAGGGATAATATCTATATTTGTTATTAACTCGATAATTTTTTAAAATTTTTATTGATGTTTCTTAAACCCGCGTAAAGTGTGGGTAAGTTCATTAATTATATATAAAATAAATGTTTGGAATGTATGCCGCATATAGGCAAAGAAGTTGCGAGACCTTATTAGGAGTGGGCGTTCGGGCAGTTCGGATTGCATATGAAATTTCGGTTTGAATTTTTAGTTTTCGGATTGACAAAATGACAATCCAAATCCAATCCAAATAAGTTCGGATTGGATCGGATTTTTTATGTTCGGTTCCGGATTAATCGGTTTGGATATTTTGGATTTTCTGTTTTGAGCTTATAACTTGATATGTTTCTTCTTTTTACAGAAATGAATATCCAAATGAAGTACTCATGTTAAATTGCATGAAAAGTTATTTACTTTCACCGCAATCATCAAAATGAAATATTAAAGCAATGAAATTATTATGTAAAAACTAAGAAAAAAATACAAACTAGACGTTAATACGACATATAAGAAGTAGAAATAGTAAAACCATGTCTAAATAGAAAGTATTCTCATAATAACTTAGTAATTAATGTTGAATATATATGATAATATCTAATACGTAGGGTATTGAACTTATTACTATTGACATATGGATAATGGACTAAATATAAAGTATTAGAATTTCGGATTTTCGGATAGCCAAAAATTCGAAGTACCAAATTCATTATCTAATCCGAAATCCAAAAATTTTTAAAATTAAATCCAAAATTCAATCCGTAATCCAAAAATCCAAACCAAAAATCCAAGAAATTCAGATTTCAGTTTGAATTTCGAGTTTGCCCAAAATATGCCCACCCCTAGACCTTACCTTAAACAAAAAGGACGTCTCCATCTCAGAAGTGCACTTGCATAAGTAAATTAATCAGTTAAAGACAAATTGCAGGGGATATGTTCCACAAGAACAATAAGCTCTGGTGATTTGATGGAATTGTCTATTGGGATACTTTCAAAAATGTGGTATCCTTTTCTTTGCTACTATTTATCCACACTATGCATTTTACTAAATCAAATAGAAAAGAACAAAAATTAGGCAAGACAATGCCTACCTTCCTAATTCGTTTTTCTTTGTGGAATTCCACAAGGACAGCTTTGGATTATTCCACTGTCACCAAAGCGAGACGACTTAAAAGAACTCCGTAAGTGAAATATTAAGTCTTTTCTAGCAAGGCTTACCGATATGATTTGATCAATTTATCTATGTACGGATTTAGAATTTAAAATTAGTGAATTATTTCCCCACCTTATATTTAGGTTAGGAGGTAGCTGAGTGTATTTTTAATTCATTCGGGATGGAGGCTAGTTTGATAAGGTTTTGACCTAGGCTGCTAGCGATTATTGTTGTGTTCATACTATTCTTCCGTTTTCATAGTATCGGACCTTATTCACTAGTTTTTGTTTTTATTTTTCATCTATTTTCTGGTTCTTATGATATTATTATTCCTATGGTTCTATTAATGATACTAATATATTGTCTCTTTTCGGATTGTTAAGCCCGGGGTCTTTCAGAAACAACCTTCCTACTCTACGGAATAAAGGTAAAGTCTGCGTACACTCTATCCTCCCCAGACCCCACTTATGAGAATTCACTGGATTGTTATTCTGTTTTCTTCGTCACATACATACAAGATCCGAGTAAGACTTAGTGAATTCGACCAGACCTGCTGAATTTATTGTAAATAAAGTTTCCTTTGTGTTACATTATCTTTCTTTGATATGATATATATCCCATTTTATGAAGAATTTAGGAGGATAAATAGTTATATTCTCGTTTTTTGAGTAAATTTTATCCATGGTCACTGAACTTTTGTGTTGGTTACCCAAAAGTCATTTATCTTTTTCTGGTTACATAAAAATCATTCAACTTTGTGTTTATTACACAAAAAGTCACTTTTTTTTTTTGTTACACAAAAGTCATATTTTTACTTGAAAAGTCTATTATGCCCTTGTTATTATATAAACCTTCATATTTATGTAATACCTTCTATATTATATACTATATAATATACTTTTACCTATGTATTTTATTTATAAATAAAATAAATTAATATTATTTTTATAATATATTCGTATATTTAATTGTTTCTTAACGTTAATTTCAAAATATATTAGTAGCGTTATAAAACAATTTTTTTTTTCAGCAATACTTTTTTTTTTTAAATTTAATTGACCGACTAAAGTTGGTCAGTAATTTCCGACCAACTTTGGTCGGTAGGACCTTCCGACCTTCAAAATACCGACAATACGTTAATGGTCGCGTTTTGGACAGTTATTGGTCATTACCGATCAACTTTGGTCGATTCTTTTTAACGGTTTCTCCCGAATTTTAGTAGTATAAAATAACCAATTGTTCAGGTAAATCCTCAAAAAAATATCCCCAGCTAAATTCGCATGTAGAGTTACCTAGGGATTTTCCTTCAGATTAACATATGATATTTTTATCATTTTCTTTGTTTATTTACCTGCGAATTTTCTTACTGAAATGTACTTGCTGATTTTTTTCTCTACTAATATATATTAAAGTTACTGATAGATTTAATAACGCTACTAATATATTTTGAAATTAACGTTAAGAAATAATTAAATATACGAATATATTATAAAAATAATATTAATTTATTTTATTTATAAATAAAATACATATGTAAAAGTATATTATATAGTATATAATATAGAAGGTATTACATAAATATGAAAGTTTATATAATAACAAGGGCATAATAGACTTTTCAAGTAAAAATTTGATTTTTGTATAACAAAAGAAAGAAAAATGACTTTTTGTGTAATGAACACAAAGTTGAATGATTTTTATATAACCAAAAAAAGATAAGTAACTTTTGGGTAACCAACACAAAAGTTGAGTGATCATGCATAAAATTTACTCTGTTTTTTGTGTATTTATTTGTCAAAATTTTTATCTGCAGCGGATGTCTGCTTAACCCTTATTCTGAAGCAGCTTTCTATAAAAACCACACAAAAAGGGGGAAATATCTGTGGCCGTGAAGTTTATTTTCCATTGATTGAAAGAATATAAGGGGGTCGTTGGTTGAGTGATCTGATGTCTCATTAAATTTTCCAATTATTTCTGCCATTATTATTAGTAAAAAACAAATGCAAAACTGGTCTTTAGAAAATTCCAAAAATATATTCTCAGTTTTCCTTGGACAATAAAGGACCAGCCGACAGCGGTATGTAGGGCTGGCATATATCGAATATAATAGATAGCCCGAATTAATAAAATATTATTAAGTTATCGATATCAGGATATTGAATAAATAGTTTGATAACAATTTAGTGATGTTAAATATTGGGTTATTTGCTTAATTTTATTAAGTGTTTAACTGATAGCCCAATAAATTTTTAAAAATTATAATTTTAACCACTAAGTATGTAAAACCACCTTATTGCTTCATTCTCTTATTCTATCAATTCTTTCGGCATTTATTCTTTATCTTCAGACCTTAATCCTTAGAGTAAGTTTTAAACTTTTCTGGATTTTTCATCGTCATTATTCAATTAAGCTGTTAAGATATTTAGTTTTAAATTTTAAAGAATTAATTGATCAGGTATTTAGTTTTTCTATTTGTTTATTTTGTTGTACGGATTCTTTAATTTTTATAAGATTAGGATTTTATTATTTTTCTGTGAATTATGCCCGCGCAGTGAGATAGTTAGTATGATTAAATTGTTGAATATCTTATTCCTTACTTTTACTAACTTATACCTTTGAAAATTGGGATCATTCATCGAGATTTTCAAATGCAATGAAAGTTTTCTTTTCTAAAGTTAAAATTTATTCTCTCTTTTCTTGAGAACAAAAATATATTTCCTTTCTTTTAACAGTATAATCACGATTCTATAATAAAAACATGAAATTTTTGAGTATTTTTTATTCTTATTGGGTAAAGCAATGACCGAACCAATAAGGATCAATAACCGACTAACCAATACCCGATAATCGATATCTTATCAGTTCGGTTATCGATTTAGTATATTTATAAACCGATAATCGATATGCTGAACCGATAACATTCACAACCAAACCGATCGACCGATGCCCGCCCCTAGCGGTATGAGAGTTGAGACATATTACAAACATTAACGTGATATTTTCCCTGATGCCAGTGTACTGCAAGAAGTGGCTATACCCCCCAAAAAAAAAAAAATTATCAACATATTTGCTGGTGATTCGTAGCTTAAAGGCTCGTTGACAATTTTTATCAACTACTAATTTGAAATCGTTCGTAAATTACCAACTAAAAATAATATTCTTAAACATCAACATAAATTCTAAATAATTTTTTAAACTTAGCGATAAAATTTCCGTTGGTAACTTTATTAACCAAAAATCTGTTGGGATTCCATTTGTACTTCTATTGACGGATAGAATACGGGTTAGTAAATTTTGTTGTATTTTCATAAAACACTATCTTTTGATAGTAATTAGTCATTTATAGATACCTTTTGTTATATTACGGAATTATAGATACCTTTTGTGTGGTTATAAGTTGTATTTGATGTATTTAAGCTATTGTATTCATGAATACTGTAGCAAAAATAGGCGTGAATCAGGGAAGTCCAGCTAATCAGTTGTTGTATTCGAGTGTATTCGACTGTATTCATAGAGTGAAATATGGGATTATAGCTGGACAGATTATTGTATTCAACTGTATTCATGGCATGAAATAGGGGATTACACTTTTTTTAAAACGGAAAGTGAATCAACTGACATAATAGACTCCTAATATAACTCAACAAACTCAATTATAACTCACAAATTTGTATTTTCAATTATAAAAAAGATTCTCAACCGAAAAATACCCCAACAACATAACAATCTTCAGAGAAATTATATAATACATCTGAATACATAAATTATATTAATTAATAAAATATATGAATACATTTATAGAATATAGCGAGACAGTGAATATAATAAAATACATATAATACAACGGGATACATTGAAATACAATAAAAAAAGATAGTGAATATAATGAAATACATGGAATACAATGAGACACATTGAATTACAATGAAAAAAAAGACAATGAATACAATGAAATACATGAAAATACATTGAAATATATTAACAGAAAATTAATTAAATACCGAGCAACATACATTGATCTTCCTCAAATTGAATGAGTGCTCAGGAAAAAGATGACATCTTGGACTTGGTATACGGTCTTTTACTTTCCCTATCAATTTCTTTGTCGATCTCTTTCTTGTTTGTTTTTCGCTTCACAGACATCTTCTTTCTCTTCTTCATGCACATCGAATTGTATGTGACAATTTATACTCCCAAAACCCTTAAATCATAGTAATAGCTGATTAGCGAATTGTATGTGGCAATTTTTCTTCTTCATGCACATCGAATTATATGCGGCAATTTATACTCCCAAAACCCTTAAATCATAGTAATAGCTGATTAGCGAATTGTATGCGGCAATTTCTCTTCTTCATGCACATCGAATTGTATGCGACAATTTATACTCCCAAAACGTTAGAAATTTTAATGGGATGGGGGTAGAGAATGAGATGTATTAAAGTAGAGAGAGAAAGAAAATAGTGTAACTGATTAGCATATTTAGTGGCTTAGGGCTAGGAGACAACTAAAATTAAATATTTTGCTATAAGCCTTAAAAGGTATCTATAGAATATAATTTCTTTAAATGGTATTTATTTAAAATAAATAAAGTATTAACCTTTACTATAGGAGGTAAAAATTCCTTTAGTTTTCAAAATTGTTACTAATCCGTGCATAATAATTATATTGGACTTTTAAGTCATTGGGCTTTAAAGTATAAAAGTGTGAATTGGAAATGGAGGAAAATAAAATTGAGGGAAAAATGAAAATTTGAAGAAGTGAGCGATAACTACATTTGTGCGTATATATAGAATCACTTCTTAAAGCTCTTAAAAGGAGTTGAAGAGAATGAACTCTCACGCCGTCGTCGTCGCTTGCTCGGCTCGGCTTTGGATTCGGATTCGGATTCGGATTTGTCGATCGATAAGATTATTTTTTGGACAAAATTTATTTAATTAATTATTTAATAATTAATTTCTGAACAGACACCTTTTCCAGAAAAAACATCACAAAACATCAAAAACACTACAGAACTTCCTTCTTTCTGAATATACTGCATTCTAATTCGTAGTCTCTCTCTCTCTCTCTCTCAAATTCGTAAGTGTGATTTTGCTTCGTTCTTTAAGTTCGTTGGTATCCTTTAGTTTGTAATGCCACTGTTGCAGGAAGGTTCATTCCGTTTTATCCTGGGAGGATTTAATCCATTACCTTGGTAACGTGTGAGGGAGTTAAAATTCCTTAAGGACGCACAAGCAAATTGTGGACTCGGAATATCTTTTTAATCTCTACTGTTTTTCTAGTTTCTTTTATTCTTCTAACAGTTTTCTGATTTTATGTTTTAACACAGTAGCGTTCACAAGCTTAAGGAATTTTAAACTAACGTTTCTGTGTTGAATTATATACTAAACTGTTTTCTATACTGCGTTGGAGACTAAAGCCTTGGTGCTTTCTACTCCAATAATTGTTCTGTCCGATTTAAAGTATATAAAAACTTTGCCGGAATAATAAACGTAAAGGTTTGAAGTATATAAAAACTTCACCATTGTTACGTTTTGTCTGTTTGGTTTTGCATTCAGTTTGAAGATATCAAAACTTCACTGATTTAACAAAGTTCTGTTTTGTTTCCAATTCTACAGAAACATGACGAATGAAAACTAAACCAATGGAAATATTACGGGGACGGGTGCTACTGTTACGAGTGCTACTGTTACGAGTGTTGCTGCCTCGTCAAGCCGTTCTACTCCTGCTCATGCTATGGCACCAGCAGAAAAACCCAGAAAGTTTTCCGGTATTGACTTCAAACGTTGGCAAATGAAAATGCTCCTCTATCTTACTACGTTGAGTTTGAAACGTTTTATCAAGGAGGATCCTCCGGTCTTGGCAGAAAGTACTCCGGATGATGAACGACTTGTTGTAACTGAAGTATGGAAACATTCTGATTTTTTGTACAAAAACTACATTTTGAGTTGTTTGGAAGATGGCTTGTACAATGTCTATAGCGTCATGGAAACTTCAAAAGCATT
>MU677403.1:5530-19785 GCA_026770625.1 Nicotiana glauca
TTCTACACCGGACCTCCAAATTCGATTCCGATCGCTCTCCTAGGTCACAAATCATCCCCCGAAGCTAACCGAACCATCGAAATTAGATTCTGAGCCCTCTAACTCACAAGTCAACGTCCGGTTGACTTTTCCAATCTATTCCTTCATTAAAGAGACTAGTCATCCCATTTCCAACCAAACTCGATCCGAATTGACTCAAATTCACCAAGTACATATATTGAAACATGAACAAGCATATAACGGAGAAAATGGGGCGGTGACTCATGTGACGACGAATCGGGTCGTCACAGTTTTTAACGAGGCAACAACGATATGCTACATGGGAAGAACCTAACAAGTATTCAAGGCTTCTCTTCAATCAACCTCGAATACTGGGGGGAATCCCCCCGGGAGATAATCCCCCTGTAGAAGTTAAGTTAAGCCAAAAAGGGTCTCACTAGGAAAATAAATATAGCGGGACAAATGGTTGAATGAACCGTGCCCGCATAGAATAGTTGAACCCTTGACGACGAAACATGTACTCTTGTTCCAAGTAATGAAGGAATATTTTTTCCATCAAAACACTTTGCGATTCGAAGTAATCCGCTATTTGTTTCAAGAAACAGCTCCAGATCCAGAAATTTCCCGAACACTCGGGGAGTGACGTTAAAAACTCAAAGTCACATGACCTTCGGGATGGAAACTTTGAACTAGTAAGCCCTCAATGAGGCAAATCCAAGTTTACACAAAACGGCTCCAGAGCCAAGAAACTCTCGATGTCTCGGGGACTGTCACCGATGGTTACCCTATCGATTTGTCAACCCGAGGCTATAAGACCCCCTACGGGCAACCTAGAGCTCATAAGACCTTCATGAGGCAATAATCTGTAATACATCAATCAAGGCATGAATCATACTTGTACCAAGCAACCAAATCTGTAAGACCTCAATCAAGGCATGAATCATACTTGTACCAAGTAATCAAAATATGTAAGACCTCAAGCAAGGCATGAATTATACTTGTACTAAGTAACCAAATCTGTAAGACCTCGAGTAAGGCATGTTAAAATTTATAAGACCTTGGAAAAAGGCATCATCCCGATCTTAAAGTTAAGTCTATATATTCGAACTTGTAAGACAACTAAAAAGGCATACCCTCAACATAAACGCCGAAATTACTTCACTCGGGGACTAAAAGGCTACGGCCAAATACAATGACCATGGTCACAAGGCTGTACCAGCCAAACTAGCATGACTCAGGGATGCCCGACCGTCACCAATAAACTTATAGGCCTTCAAATTACTTCAAAAATTCTTTGAAAAGAACTGATTAATCAGGCTACCCTCGACATAAGTAAAAGGGCTTTGACCATGTCAGTTCTGAACAACAGGCTTCAAAACATTCAACCATCGAGAAAAACCTCCCAAGGTGCTCGCTCATCATCATATAACAGCTTGCAATTAAGGTTCTTATCGAACCATCGAAGAGTCAAACGAATGCAAAAAACTTCAATGAGGGAAAAATAAGCCTATACTAGAGGTCGTATTAACCCAACGTGTAAGAGCCACTGTCACCAGCCCGTTTCAAAGGTCGTGCTGACTTAGCACGTAAGAGCCACTGTCGACAGCCCATATTAAAGGTTGTACCGACCCAACGCGTAAGAGCCCTGACGCCAACTTAAAAATTCGAAAACTTAAGGGTCAGTAAGCTCGAGTCGAAATCCGACTGGGAGACAGAGCCCGAAACAGTTAACTGAATACGCCTAAGAGCAAAAGCATAAGAGTCACTGTCGCCAGCTTAAAATTAAAGGTCCTACCGACCAAATGCAAAAGAGCGACTGTCGCCAGCCTACATTAAAGGTCGTACCGACCTTACACGTAAGAGATTACGGGCCAGCCTAACAAGCCTCAGTGCCGAATTATATACCCAATGGTCATTACTCTTAAGTCCAGTTCATCTGGACAATCATCAATAAACGTATAAATTCAACACAATGAAAGACGTGCACAAACAGAGGGAAATGCACTAAAGATAAAACTGAAAGGTTTCCTTTTATACGTATACGTGAAAAAAATACAAAAGCTACATTGGCAAACGCTCTCTGAGAGCCCTGTACAAAGAATTAAAAAGAAAAAGCTTAGTGTACTTCCCCCTCGGGACTATGGACCGTCGTACACCTCCTCATTATTTTCGATATCAGATAAGAGGAACTTGGCATCATATTCATCCACCTCGGCATGCGTTATCTCTTCTGAGAGATCAAAGCCCCTAACGTGAATCTCTTCAAGGGTTTTTCTTTGAGATTTTTGTTGAGCATATTCATTACTTCTACTCTCTCGATCGTAAGCACCTCTAAACTTTGCTCGAACAACAGTAGCGTCTTTTAAATAAATGACCAATTTCTTGTCGGCCTTAGCCCGAATCTCTTCAGCCTCTGCCCGGACATCCACGACCTCAACCTTCATCTCCAAAAGGTCGGATTCGAGCCTTGGAATCCTGCCCGTCTAAACCGAGCTATTTTCACGGGCGTTCCAAAGATGCACCTCGAAGGCAGAAACCTTGGTCAAAGCATTCTTCTTGGCCGCAATATGGGCATCTATCTGAGCCCTCAGCTTATTACACTCATGTTTGGCCAGGCCAACCTCACCCCAAAGGTGATCCAGGTCCTCTGTCTTGCTCTACAAATGAAGCATTAAAATATTAATCTCTAAGAACAGACGAAAAAGAATGCATTCCCTCGGAGTAAAGGTTATCTGTTTCTCAATATGGCTTTCGTAGTTCAGGATTAGATTCGCCTCGTACCAAAGGTGCCTCAATTCTTTTCCCCTTTTATCACAATGAAGACTGAGGGATTTCTCCTGATCCAAGGCTTTTCGCAACCTGGCTCCACAGCGGAGCAATTTGAACTTGAGCTTGTCAAAGGCCTATGAAAAAAGAGCTCAATAAGAAAATGAAAGCACAAAATTAGAAAACCAATACAATTGACCGAAACTCACCACAAAATAGAACCGCTGAACCTCCTCGAAGGTCGAGCGCACATCTACTGGCCTAGCCTCATCGACCCCAATAAAACCGCTCCCAACAGAATTGTGATTGTCCGAGACCTCACTTGGGACAGGCAGCCCCTGGGCCCAAACATCCCTTGAAGTACCTTGAGGGAAGAAGAAGACGGTGCCAAAAAATCCTTGTCCCTCGAAGTACCTTCGACGGGGAGGGAAAATAACAGCAAAGAAAGAGACATTTTGGCGAGACCAGAAGTCTTGGGTGCTGCAGGCTCAACTGATGCATCTTCTCTAAGCCTTCGGAAAGTACCTGCCTCGCTGTGAGCACCTTCATCCATTGAGGGTTCCTTTCATTTGTTATTATTCCTCGGTCCCGAAGTCGACGATCTTTCCCCCTTTCCGAAGGGGCATAGTCTTATCTCAAAAATATCCCCTATGCCTACGATGACAAAATCAATACGCATAAAAAGAAAGTATCTTTAAAAGAAAGCAAACCACACAGCACGCACCGTGGTGTTTTGCCTCCCATTTACCCTTGGATAGATCTCGCCACTTACGCTCCTCATAGGTCGAGTGGGCTGCCAACTTCCAAGCCCAATCCGTCAGGTTGGGAGTCTCATATGGTATCCACAGGGTTACCGCTGAAAAGAAAAGGAAAGCGTCTTTACAGAATTTGCCTCCACCATGAGCAAAAACAAAAATGATAAAAACCCAAGTGTACCTCTTATGTGTGACATTCCATTTCTCAGGAAACGAAAGGAACTTCGCGGGGAAAACATCGACAGTCCTTACTTTGACGAATTGATTTATCAACCCTCGGTCCCATCTTCTTAATCATCGATAACGAAGGACCTGGTGGGTCGGTATCGCAAAGCTATCAGGCCTTGGCAATGCAAGGGTCGGTACAATCTGATGAGATGGCTAAGGGTGAACTCGAGCCCGGCTTCTTCCGCAAAGAACCTCATCATCAGTACTATCCTGCAGAACGACAGGTGAACCTGTTCTAGGGTAGCCCGATATCTTCGATAGAAGTCGAGCACAACCCTATCAAGGGGGCCCAACGTAAAAGGGTACATGTATACGTTCAAAAACCCTTTTGTATAAGCCGTGATGTTCTCTTCTGGGGAAGGTACACAATACCACCTTTTCTCCCCATCCGCAGTCTCTCCTCACTGCCTCGAGGTGTCCATCTCCTATTGATGAAGTGAACATTGATGCATGATCTAAACGGCCCTCGATATTGGGAGGTCTCTCTGACGAAAGATCCCTCCTCGAGACAAAGCATCTTGAGATTGGTTCGCTAGACACCGGCAGTGTACCACCGATTGAGAGAAAAGAAGAGGCGGAACCCTCCTCTTCTTGGTGAATGGATTCGGGCGCAATAGCCATGGATATGATAAAACAAGAGAAGTAAAATGGAAACTCGGGCAAAAACTTTGAGTTAAAATGATGAAAAGGCTTACACAAGGAAGAAGAACTCTATGAAAAGGGATAGTTGCTCAAAATAGCAGAATCTTCAAAAAGGGAGGAAACAAACTCATACATAAAGCAAGCGACGACTGCCCGCCTACTCTAGAGGCCAATTAATTCTGACTAGGCCATTATCACTTTTGGAATAGTGTATCGACGGGACCATCCCGGACGCTTCATGGCCATGCCATACAAGTGAAGATGTTGTACAACGTTCGAAGAGTCAGAGATTCTCGTATCGATCCAGCCTCGAGATGGTGCCCAATCTCGATGATCTCTGCTACCATAATTATAGGCTCTAAGGAGTCATCAATATCAATCTAAGCCTCAAGGTGGGGCCCGACCTCGAGGATCTTCGTCAAAGCGGATATAAGCTCTAATGAGTTGTCGATACCAATTTAGCCTCGAGATGGTGACCGATCTCGAGGACCTTTGGTATTACAGAATGGACTCTGTATGGGGATCAACCTAAACCTTGAGGTGGTACTCAATCTCGAGGACCTTCACATTTTCAAGCGCGGGTCATTCACTCGAATTCCTTGTCCCTCGAACTACTTGAGCCCAAGACGGTTCTCTCTCGAGATTTGTTAATAAAGCCTCAGGGCTATTTTCACCTTCAGATCAATTTAAATTCTCTCTCAGCTACTATAACCTAGGGGCCATCCGAGTCCAAGCGTATCCTCATTCGGTGTCTATCTATGACACTTAAGGCTGTCTTCATTTTTCAAATCAAGTTTTCATAGTCTCCCGAGTTCAGATAAACCCTCACTCAGGGACTATTCAAAAAGGCCCGAGGGATGTTTTTTGCGGTGTCAAACAACTCTGTCTCTTGAGGACTGTCAACGGGGCCTAAGAGAGTTAGGTTTTGTTCTTAAATTCAAGGACCCACTCTCACTCAATTCGAAGTCGCCAGTTCCGGCGGCCTAAGTTTGTATCAAGTCAATCCAAACTTGGTCCGAGGAATGGAAAAGTGTTTTAGGGAATATCATATTTACCAATCATGAACCAAGGAAATTCTTACGCCCAGGCCCAGTATTCGGACCGATCGATAAAGTCACATGCTCAGATTCTTTACAAACTCAGGCAAAGGGAAATCTAGCACAAATCAAAGATGAATTGAATAAACATTTTTGTATTAATAAACTATGATTACAAAAGCCCACGAAGGGTCCTTACACAGAAACAAAGAAGCAAAAAATAATAGCTAAAGTCTAATCTACTCTTGGAGGTACATCCTTGGAAGAAATATCTACGAGAACTATTCCTTCGGGGAACCTATTTCAATCTTTCAAACGACGTCTTCGAGAACCTCCTCTGAAGCAAAAAAAGATGAAGAACCAAAAAAAGCTGAAGAAGAGGCCATAGCCCGCCACCGAGCAAAAGCTCTTGATAGGCCGGGAAAATTGTGGCTTGGTGAAAAATTTGGCTAGTATGGGTCTCGCCAACATTATTATTGTGAAGCCACTTCTTGAGATGTTGCATCGGTGTGGGATGCAGTAGTTATTAGATGAGGCCACTTCACTCCGTATAAAGTAAAGGGAGTGAAATGGCACACCAGGTTGAAGTTAAGAGGGATGAGCAGCAGTTCAAGGATTACATATCCTCTGATGTGGGAACAATTTGAAGCCCCTCCATGATCTTTTCGGGCCAACAACAACAACAAACCAGTACGATTCCCACTCAGTGGGGAAGAGCTCTAAAAGGGAGACATGGCATAACTAGCAAAACCGCTATCGTGTGACCTTACAGTCACGGGCTCGAATCATCAAAAATAAAGTTTGGATGAGGAAGAATAGAAGAAAGGAGTTGAAAGCTATTGAAGAATAACTGGATAGAGTTTGATTCAAGAAACCTCCCATTTATAGGAGGGCAGTAGCATAACCAACGGTGAAATCAATGCCTTTGGGAAACTTACCGCTAAGCGCGATCAATGCTTTTTGGGAAACGAATCGGCAGCGATATGACCGCCTTTGGGGAGAATAAACCAGCAGTGCAATGAATGCCTATGAATATGGATTGACAGGATGTTTCCAGACGCTTGGAGCACTGATATCAAAAGCATGAAGCCATCACGAGATGTTCAAGAAAGTCAAGAGTCGGGATCATTTCTTATCATTTTTATTCTAAGAAACGCGGGGACTATTTGTATATGGTAAAAATTAGAAGGCCCGATTTTATGGTTGTTGTAATGCTTCGCCAGCGCGTCTCCAAAGGCTCGAGGCATGGCTCGAGGTTCGACCTCGAGGGTTCCTAACGTTCGACCTCGGGGTAGTGCAAATCGATGATTACGGGCCGAGAAATGTTGAAAGCATGATTCAAGACCTCTATGAGGCTGAAGAACAAAGAGACATGGCTTACATAAGGATGGTCTCTCAGAAACAACAGGCAGAGCGATACTACAACAAAAAAGAAAAGATCAGACCGCTCAAAATCGGAGACTACATATTCAAAGCCAAAACACAGGCAAATAAGGATCCACAAGAAGGAAAGCTAGGGACTAACTAGGATGGGCCATATAAAATTATGGCAGTGGGAAGCAAAGGGTCGTTCCAACTAGAAACAATGGAGGGAAAATACTACCAAACAACTAGAACATCGCCCACCTCAAGTACTTCAACTTCTAAGGAAAGATGTTCTCTGAGGCGCACTCTTTTTCCCTCACCTAAGTTTTGTTCCAATTGGGTTTTCTCGGGGAGGTTTTTTAACGAGACAACGAAGAGGACATTTTTTGAAGTTGAGCATGATCAAGTGAGATTACAAGTTAGCAAGTTCATTACTGACCCCTCGAATACTTCTCCAAATCGAACAATAAAGGGACTGGGTAGACTGGGACTGGAATATCAGCCCGAAAAACGTGTAAACTTCTCCAATGTATATATGTAAGCAAAGCATACAGGCACATGATGTTCGTCTATGTCTCCACCAAGTTTTAACTATGCACCAATCTAAATACTCATATTGGACCCCGTTCAAATTAATTAAGAGTAACATTCGACCTTGCTCGAATCAATTCACATTCGACCTCATTCGAATCAATTAAGAGTAACATTTGACCTCACTCGAATCAACTCACATTCGACCTCGTTCGAATCAATTAAGAGTAATATTCGAGCTCGTTCAAATTAATTAAGAATAACATTCGACCTCTCTTGAATCAACTCACATTTGACCTCATTCAAATCAATTAAGAATAATATTAGAGCTCACTCGAATCAACTCACAATCAACCTCGTTCAAATTAATTAAGAATAACATTTGACCTCGCTCGAATCAACTCATATTTGACCTTGCTCAAATCAATTAAGAGTAACATTTGACCTCACTCGAATCAACTCACATTCGACCTCGTTCAAATTAACTACGAGTAATATTCGACCTCACTCGAACTAATTAAGACATTCACATTCGGCCTAGTTTTAATTCGTTAAGAGTGACATTCGATCCCACTTGAATTCTACTTAAATTCGGCCTAGCTCGATCCTGATTCACAGTTAAACTCGTTCGAATTAATTATGGCAACATTTGACTTCACTCGAACTAATCAAAGACACTCAATCACTTTTGAGCTAATGCCTACCAAATTTTTTTTTGAAATCAAAGCAATCAATTGAGGAAAATATTCAAGGACAAAAAAAAATAGAAGACTCAGAAATAAACAGCAAATGTAGCATTCCAAATCAAAAAGGTATCTTACAAGAACTAAAAAGACGCCCACACAAGTAAAAACAAAAGACTGCAAAAAACATTACTCAGCACCATCGCCCTCGCCATCTGAGTATTCATCATCATACCAAGAACCTGGCTCAAGCCCGTCCAAGTCATCTTCACCATCATTAGCCCCCGATGTATCAGGATCGTAACTACATGAGACCCGAGCTATGTGTGACTTAACATGAGCATCCTTAAACTCAGCCTCAAAAACTCTCCCTACCGTCATCAAGCCCCTGAATATGTCTAGTTGAGCCTTGACATCAATCCACTTCTCGTACAAATCCCGCAGAACATCAGGATAAGTGGAAACATGAGATAAAGATGGTTGATCCAGTAACTGCTTCTTTTTATCCTCAAGAATGGAGATCTTCTCATTAAGGTCCAAAACTTCTTTCCCAATCCCACCAATTCTTTTGTCGAACCTCGCCTCCCTGAGAGCGGCCGTCTCTACATCACTCGCCCGCTCAGATCGGAGGATGCGGCTGTTATCTTCTAACACCGCCACCTTCGCCAAAGTCGCCGCCCTAGCCTCCTCGAACCTCTTTGACTCTGCCACTTTTTCAACCAACTCATCACTTAAGTCGTTAGCTCTGATCGAGCTCTACTCAAGTTCGGCCAGCAAGAATGCCACTAGAACTTGAAGGTCAACACACTCAGCCACAACCCCCTTGCTCACTTCAAACTCATCCTTCTTGACTCTAAACGCTCCCTCGAGCTCGCTACATTTGCCGATGACCTCACGAGTTCATTGTCCTTATGCCTCAACTCATCTCTAAGACACTAGAAATTATCGTCTGCGTTCAACCGGGAACGTATCTCATGGTACTTACGATATATCAAAACCATATTCTTAAAAATAGCCTTCCGCTTCTCCTCTCAGCGGATGCTATCTATCTCCAAAATAAGAGTCGTAAGTGAAAAAGGAAAAGCCAGAAAGTCAGTAAAAGAAAAAAGGAGAAAGGATGCAAGATACTAGAACAACAAAAACAAAAATACAGACTTACCCTCAAAGCCATTCTGGATATGCCTATAGATTGGCATCCTTAAACGTCCGTGAAGTCCTGTTCTCGGTGCCAGACCAAAAAAGGGACTGTGCTCTCTGTGTTTGTCAACAAGCTGTAGTCCAAGTGAATGACTATAGAACGAGTAGATCCCTCCGTTCTCACCTCTACCCGACTAAACCCCTCATCGAACATCCTTCCCTCTTCGGGGTCAATGTCGGAACTGGACTCATAACCATCCATGGACACACCTTTCCCCCTCTCTTCGATAGATGAAGGTACGCCGGCCTGCTTTGACTGCGATGTATCACTTCACGTAATTACCTCCACTTCCTCTGATCGCCCTCCTCCTTCCATGATGAATTCTAGAAAGGAAGCAATCTCCACATCTGAAGGGGGCGCAGTCTCTGCGTCCAAGGCCATGGCGCCCTCGGGTGTGATCATGGCCTACTCGAGATAAACCTATGTTTGCTCTTCGTTCCCTACCACCTCACCACTAACCTTTACTCTTCGCCTTTTTAGTGGAACTGCTTCCTCCTCACTCGGTGATGACTCATCCACTAAATGCAATATTGGAGAAGTTGGAGTCTCCGTTGATGGGGTAGCCGCTCGATGGATAGGCCTATGCAGGATCGATGTCTGAGAAGAAGCAGCAATTTGTACGGTCTTGCCTACAGTCGCAGCGATCAGCGACCCGATCGAGGTACCCGACTGACGAAAAATGGGGGTAGGATCCTTCACTCTCCTCGGAGCCCTCCGACCTAACAACAAAGAAATACTATATGAAGTGAAAAATAAGGCGGTACGAAGGTCGAAGCAACTAAAGATTGAAACAAGTTGACTCACCAGTCGAAGAAGGTTTATGTCCAAACTTCTTGTTAAACACCGACAACTCACAGATCCCTACCGTGTCATGTAAAATTTGGATCACCCAGTCGTGAATGTCAGAGAACAACATAGGAGAATCCCTTTCGGCTTGATGAAAATATACAAACAATTAAGTCATCGAAGAGAGAAAACAAACAATCAGTTAGCAAAAACACTTACGGGCAAAGTTCCGCGCCTCAGGGAATCCAGCGAGGTTCACCACCACGTGCTTGGTCTTAATGCCGAAGAAGTTAAACCAAAATCGATGATTTGTCATATCATCCATCTTCACCACCAATATCTTGGTCCCACGGTGGCGAAGGTGTATCATCTTACCTCGGTGAAAGCTCGGCACGAAAAGATGTAGCAGATGACGGATGTAAATTCCACGGTTGGCCAGCTCCGCGTACTTTATCAACATAATGAAGATTTTTATAAATATAACGGGAGATCTGGGCCGGACAGATGCCGTAATAGCGGCAAAATTCCTCCGCCAATGGAGGAAGAGAAAGAGATTAGCCCATTTGAAACGGGTATGTGTAAAATGTGCAATACCCATGATGATAAATACGGATCACGTCGTTCCCAGCTGGTACTAGATTTATGTGAGTAGGAATGTTGTACTTGAACTTAAGCTCGGCATGATGGGCTGCTTCCGTCTTGGACTTAATAGGCTCAGGCTCGTCCGCAAACGACTTCGAGAAGTCCGACCTGGCCCTATCGTTACGAGGAATGATTTCCTCTACGGTGGGAAAACTCTCATCTTTGGCAGCGACAACAACATACTCATTGTGAGGAGGCATCCTCACTCCTAGTGGAGTTGGTTCAAGAACCTCACCAGAGATAAGAGGTGTATCTACCATTGTTGGTTGATTGTAAACACAGAAGATATGAACTCGAAAAAGGTAGAAACAATAAGAGTCACTCGAACTAGAAAGGAGAGAGAGTGTGAAAGGTGGAAGCAACTGAAGTTGGAACACAGAAAGAAGAAGAGAAAAAAAAATGATGCAGGTTCAAAATATTGGAAAATGTAAAGGTTCATTCAAAAGGTTTCCCCCCTTTATTTAAAGAGAACATCGACGCTCGAATCAAGATAATTAACCTCCAAATGCACAGTTATTGGAATGCCAGGGACACGGGAAATGATGCAACGCATCTGGAAGACGCGTAATGATGACGCATGAGGATGTAACGTCATTTTGAACCAATGTCAGTAAGTGTGGTTCTCAAAATTCCACATCACCATCTCGGAAATGATCCTCACTACTCGACCTCCTAATTCAAATTTCTCGAACTGTAACTAATGAAGTTCGCTCATTGCGGTCGACCAAAATGCGACCTCGATAAGCTGAGGGACTAACTGTATGGGTCAAAATTCGACCGAGGAAATTCAACATAAAGAGGTGATTATCGAGAGTTGTAAATTACCATGGACAGTGTGGCCGAGGTCGATCAACGGTAAAAAAAACCAAGCCACAGAGTGGCTCATCAGGACCGAGGTCGAGCAGCATGGACAGAAGTAACGGCTAGTATAACTCTGAAACCTACAAAGGGAATATTCTATTGAATATTCTTTATGTTTTTACCTTTTAGGGTTCTTTGGGAATATCGCATATAAATAGTAGGAGAAATAAGGCAAAAGGCATGTAATATTCTATATGATAAGAACACTTTTGAAAAGTAAGCTCTCTAGATAAATACAAAGAACTATTTTCTGAGAAAGATTCGATCTCTTTAGATAGTCTATTGTCATTTCCATTAGATCCGATAAAGTATCCCATATTCTCTTGTATTCTTGTCATTCATCATTGTTATAGGAAGGAATGCTCCACCTCATTCGATATTGGCTGAATCTTCGTCCTTATTTACATTTAGTGCCATTTATTATATTTATTGCTTATCATTGTCCTCACTCTATTAATAACCGCGACATTTAATGTGTATTGAATTCAATCCATTTTAACACAGTCCCCACATCATTCAAATAAGTCTATTTTAGATCCAAGGTTATTATCTTTAATTAAGATTAGCCCCATACCTTTTTATTTAATTAGTTTAATAAAAAGTTTTATACTTTTTGGTCAAACAGTCATTTTGAGTATTTGCACTTTGCCCCAGTGTTTGAGTGAATGAGTAGCTCTGTATGATGTGTTATGACTTATGCGAATCTTTGGTTTGGTTTTCAGGTTATTCGAAATTGATTTGGAAGAATGATTCTCAGCTATAAGCTTTAAATTTGAAAGGTTTGACTAAGTTTGACTCTTTAGTATTTGACCTCGGATTGGATTTCTGATGGTTCTGTTAGCTCTGTTGGGTGATTTTGGACTTAGGAGCGTGTCCGGATTGTGATTTGGAGGTCCGTAGTAGAATTTGGCTTGAAATGGTGAAAGTTGGAATTTTAGAAAGTTTGACCGGGAGTGGACTTTTTGATATATGGGTCGGATTCCAATTCCTAAAGTCGGAATATGCCTGTAATGTCAAATGTGACTTGTGTGCAAAATGTAAGGTCAATCGGACGTGATTTGATACGTTTCGCATCGGTTGTGGAAGTTTGAAGTTTCAAAGTTCATTGATTTCGAATAGAGGTGTGATTCGTCGTTTTGATGTTGATATGTGTATTTTGAGGCTTTTGTAGGTCCGTGTTATGTTATGGGACTTGTTGGTATACTTGTACAGGGTCCCGAGGGGCTCGGGCGTGTTTCAGATTGATTTCGGATCATTTTTCTTCATGTTGCTATTGCTTGTTCTGGTATGACCGCACCTGCGACCGGTTTGTGCAGGCGCGATGGTCGCAGAAGCATTAGTAGAGTCGTAGAAGTGAGAAGAGGTTGGGTGAGGAAGACCGCAGAACTGTAATTTAGTAGCGCACCTGCGTGCGTGCAAAAGCGAGATTGGAAGTGCATGTGCGAAAATCTTCGCAGAAGCCAAATTTGATATCCGCAGGTGCGGGGGTTACTGGGCAAGGCCATTTTCGCAGAAGCAAAGTTTTACCACATAAGCGGTGGTCGCAAATGCGACGATTTGTTCGCAAATACGGAATCGATGGGCAGAATGTTATAAGTTCGATGGTTGGTCATTATTATCACATATTGAGCTATGGGCTTCGGAATGGAGCAATTTAGCAAATTTTATCACAAGGATTGGGGTAAGTGTTCTCTACTCAATTTTGATTACATTTCATGAATCCATCTTCATTTTTAGCAATTGGTTGATTAATTTCAAGAGGAAAATTGAGGGTTTTGGCATAAAGTTTCATAATATGATTTTTTGAGTTTTGGACACCGATTTGGAGTCGAATTTGAGTGAAACTAGTATGGTTTGACTCGTAAATGAATGGGTTGTCAGATTTTATGAGTATTGTCGGGTTTTGAGGCGCGGGCCTAGATGTGATTTTTTTGGCCAGTTTTGGATTTTGGTTAAGGATTCGATCTTTATCATTTGGAATTATTTCCTTGGGCTTTATTTGATTTATTTGAGTTACTTTTGGCTAGCTTTGAGTCGTTCGGAGGTCGCTACCCTCGTGATGGAATTTTTGGAGAATCGTTTGGCTTGCTCAATATTGGAATTGGCTTGTTCAAGGTAAGTAACATTTCTAAACTTAGAGCTAAGGGTATGAAACCCCAAATTATATGTTATGTATTTGGTGTCTATATGACGTACACACTAGGTGACGGGCATGTGGGCGTGCACCGTGTGAATAGTGACTCCATTATTTCTGCAATCCTATGTTATGTCTAGGCTACATGTTTATCCTGTTGGGGCCCACTGAGGTTATTTTTGTTGTTGAGCTATCTGCTTTCATTGCTTTACATACTCAGTCATCCGCATTCATATGCATATCATATCTCAGTATTTGTTATCATTTATTGACACATCATATCATTATTTTGGGCTATTTTCATGGCAATGTGAGCCCGAGAGACCGGAGAGATCGATGACTGAGTGAGGTCGAGGGCCTGAGTGAGATTGATATTATAGGATCGGGCTGCACGTCGCAACATGTTATATTGATTTATATATTATGGATTGGGTTGCACGCCACAGTGATATAGCGCTTGGGATGAAGGAGCCCTCCGGAGTCTGCACACATCCCAGTGAGAGCAGTCCATTATGTATGTATGTGTGTGTATATATATATATATGATAAATATGTAGCTTATAGACACCACTACAGGATAAACATGTAGCTATATATATATATATATATATATATATATATATATTT
>MU677403.1:34925-58020 GCA_026770625.1 Nicotiana glauca
AAGATGCAGCCTTGCCTCACAATTTATAGGCAAATATCAGAAGAGGTGTCTTTGAAAAGGTGCTTTTTCAGAAAATACTGTCGCGGTTCTACCGCGATCGCGGCAGAAACGCGGCCAGCGAGGTTCTCTGAAATTTCAGCAGAGTTCTGGCGTACTTTCAGCAGTGATTTGGTGTTGAATAGTGAAATAAATTTTGTCCAAAAAATAATCTTATCGATCATTTGACAAATCCAAATTCAAAGCCAAAGCCAAAGCCAAAGCCGAGCGAGCGACGGCGACGGCGCGAGGGTTCATTCTCTTCAACTCCTTTTAAGAGCTTTAAGAAGTGATTCTATATATAAGCACACAAATGTGGTTGTCCCTCACAAATGAGGGACAAAGTGCAAGACAAAATTCACTTCTTCAAATTTTCATTTTCCCTCCATTTTATTTCCCTCCATTTTCAATCCACACTTCTTCTACTTTCAGCAGTGATTTGGTATTGAATAATTAAATAAATTTTGTCCAAAAAATAATCTTATCGATCATTTGACAAATCCAAAGCCAAAGCCAAAGCCGAGCGAGCGACGACGACGGCGCGAGGGTTCATTCTCTTCAACTCCTTTTAAGAGCTTTAAGAAGTGATTCTATATATAAGCACACAAATGTGGTTGTCCCTCACCAATGAGGGACAAAGTGCAAGACAAAATTCACTTCTTCAAATTTTTATTTTCCCTCCATTTTATTTCCCTCCATTTCCAATTCACACTTCTTCTACTTTAAAGTCAAATGGCTTAAAGTCTCCAACATAACCTTCATTATAGTATGACAGTAGTGAAAGAGGCAATCCCTATGAACTAGGTATTCAAAACAGTCAATTGGAAAGGTAATTTGTTCGCAATTAGTATTAATGGTGTTGTGTATGGTGATATGCGGAAAGGTTTAGTGCACATATGGCATTTCTTACCCTCGAGAAGAGAATAAAAACGTGGATTCTCCATTGCAATAATTAATGGACAAATAAGAAAAAGAGTGAATGTTGTAAGCAAGAAGAGTAGTACACAAGAAGAGAATAGCTCTATATACAGTATTAATTAGCCTACATATAGTATAAATAAATTTTGAGAATCTCATATGATGATCAAAACAGAAAAGAATCTCATGTGATTAAGGATGGCTTGCACATGTTTTTAATATTAACTAAATATATCATAATAGATCATCTAAACTTTTGCTAGAACAATTCTAAGTTAATGGGTATTCACTCGCTCTAATTAAGTAAATATAAACTCTTTTAAGCAATTCATCAAATACCTTGTATGCGTGTTTTTGTGAGGTAAACCACTTTAGTAAAAGGTTATATCAACTCATCTCAAAACTTCTCGAGTCAATACGTAGACTTCAGTCCAATTGACACCAGTCAAAAATTCGCTTCTACAATAACCAGTGTATTTTAATCAATTTTAAAGTACTAAACCTAATATGAAATTTATTATTGATATAGAGGAAGAAGGGAATTAACTATCCATTTCTTACCTACTATTACTTTAGAGTAATTAACAATAGGAAACTTTATATACCTGAGTTTACGAATTAGTAATTTGTAAAAAATCCTAACTTTTCCGTTGCCCGCGTGATAAAAAGCCTCTATTTTGCTGGTTCTGTTCATGCGATAGAACAGAATGTTTCTTTGTTTTCTCGTATAAAGTATTTCAATCCTTTTGGTTTTAAAATCTCTGTTTGTCCCCCTGTTTCTTTTTTAATTGTTTTATTGCTTTTAATTTTTTTTTCATTTAACTAATAATTAATGATATCCACTTTTAATAATTAATAATATTAAAATTATTTATATTTTCCTAATTGTATATCTAATTTTATATATAGAGAGAGAGAGAGACAAGATAAAAATAATAAAAATAGTAATAATTTAGTTCTATAGTTAGCGTATCTCGAAACTTTTATAAATTTGAGGAGTGTTACACTTTCATCAAATCAAGTACCCCATTTTAAATCTTCAAGTTTTTTAAAGACCCCATTAATAATGGCTTTCATTTAATCGCAGTTCTCTGCAACATGATTTCAACAATTTCTTGCTTGAATCCGGGAATCTCAAATCCCTCCAAAAGCTTCTCCTCTTCCATATGATTCCCACTCGCCCAGATGATATCATTAAACCGAACAGAATAATCCACGGAATAGAACGCGTCTTGATACCCAAATCAGTGCAACAAAATTTCAACAATTTCAGCCTTCTTCATTTCAGTTTTAATCAATTATGTAGAGAAAGAAGGGGGTGCGGCTTCTTCTCTCCGGCAGACGATGACCTGAGCAAGATGAAGAGGCGGCCGGGTTGGAGTTCTGGTGGCTATGGTGTTGGAGATAGGTCGCTAGCCGCCGGCGATGAAGTCCAGTGGCAGCGTACTGTCTGAAAATCTCTTAGAGCAGCCTGGTTTGTTGCGGCGGCGGCTGGAGAACAGATGAGGAGATGGGGTGCAGCTGATTTCTTGGGGTTGAAGAAGAAGAAGGGGGCTAGTTAGTTTTTTTGGAGAGGATGAGGTCGTCGGTTTCTCTCGCCGAATTCCGACAGTGAAGAGACAACTGGCGGATCTGTTTTGTTTTTGAGGGAGAAGAAGGAAATAAAAAAGAAAAAAAATAAAAAATCTATTTTTTGGGGACTTCACACACCTATATCGGATGAAACTCACTTTATGTGCCAACTCAGCAAGAAGTGCTTAATTGGAATAAATTTCGGGTAGTATAAGTGTTTAATAGGAACACCCTTGAGTTTAGGTGTATTAATGAAAAATCGTGCCAACTTTAAATCAGCCAAAAGAAAATAAGCATAAAGCAACATGCAATAATATGCCTATTACCGCTAACTATTGATTAATTGATATGAGAATAAAAAAAAAATAACAACCCAGTATAATCCCAGAAGTGGGGGTATGGGATATGAGAATACAAATTATAATTTTTTTTTTTTAAAAAAGTCATGGTTAAGTGATAAAGGCTTAAGTGAATTAGTGAAGGCATATATTCATAATCTTCTTATAGATTAGGTTTGTTAATTTTGAGTCGAATCTGCCAACTCAGCCCGTCAAATAACACATCTGTATTAACGGTAAGGTATTCTTCAAAATTTGAAAACAAAAGTTGCAGACCTGTATTGGGCCCACAAGACGGGCCCAACCCAAGTAGCCGTTCTAATATTCCCGACTTTTGATTTGATTTTAAAGTAGTTGTGACATTTCCCGCTCAAACAACGCTGTATATAAGCAACAATTTCTTCATTTTCATTTCATCCAATCTTCACATATCATTTGTTTCTATCTTCTAGAAACCCTAGAATTCATCATGGAAGAGTCAGCTAAAGATCAATCCTCTGTTTCTGGTATCACTCTCTTAATTTCTCTTTGATCGCTAGAATTTGATTTTATGCATTTGTATGTGTTATATGTGTTTGAACTTTTTTTTGTGCAGCCAATGCTAGGCGATCAGCATCGAAACTTCTGCGATATCCGTTGCGATCGGAATCTAAATCAAAGGAGGAGAAACCGCCTCTGACTGATTCCTCCAACTCTTCAGCTAATTCTGCAAGGTCTTTCTCTCCCACAATCTATATATATTCATGTAGATATCTATTTATCTACTTCATTTTAGATTATAGATACACTTGCATCTATACGTTAGATGAATTTTGATTTGAAATTGCGACGTGCAAGGGCAATTGAATGCAGATATATAGTTGAGTGGATTTTTTTTTCTTGGTGTTTTACCAACTCAGCCGGGTTTAACAATTAGGAAATCACTTATTATCTGTTACTGTCTCTGTCTGGAAATAGGAAAAATCTCAATGAAATTGATTATATGATCTTTTTCCATGTCAAATGAGATGAAATCTTATTTGATCCAATGATCTTTTGTTGACTGATTTGCATGTAACATGGTGTCTGAGGCATATCCAGAATTTAAATATAAGGAGCTCAATGCTCCGGATTCTTCGAAAATATGGGTTCTGAACTTAAAATTTACAATACTTTCAGAATTTTTCACGTATATCCTTCACTATATATCCGCTCAGGATGATACAGTGAAAAGTTCTCAACCTTGATCACCTGTTTTTTGAATTTCCCCTTTTTAATGCTGCTGAAACTTGCAACGAAGACTTATGCCTAAACAGTATGTGGCTTTACACAATCAGCAGATGCGTAGAAATGTTTATGTACCTACGATAACAGCAGTACGTTATTGAAACTTTAGTTTTTATGTGTAAATTGAAAGAAAGCAGAAATATGGTGGGTGCTACTGTCTTCTTAAGTTTCACTTGGCTGGTTGTGCTGTTTTAACTCGCATTCGCTTTTAATGTGTGGTAGTTTCTGTGTGAACTGCATACAGTTTACAGTGTAGAATCAAACTCCTCCAATAAAATTAGTTTCGAATCCAGAGAGAAAATTTTAGTTTTCTCCTTGCAGAATATTAAATATTCTACTGATTTCTGATGTCAGTTTTATCCTGAATCATGATGTATGCAAGTTTGGAGAAAATTTGTTACATTCAATGTTAAAAGACAAAATTTCTACTAGCAAAAGAATAGTGATTTTCTTTTCCTTTTTATTCTCGGCGTTCAATAAATTCTAAACAAAGTGAACTATTGAGAGTAAATCAGACAAAGGTTGTCAAAGATGCAGCTCTTCCTAGTATTCCTAATTCTTATTTTAATTTCTACGCCTAACTATCTGTTTCCCTGATGTGCGTACTTACATTACTAGCTGTTTCACTTGTATTTCAGGGGAAGACCTGCGTCAAGTGTTAGTAAGAGTGTTGCTTCCCTTCATCTCTCTGGTAAGGAAAAATCTGCGAAGCCTCCAAGAAGGCTGTCTGTTCCCTCCAAGCCAATTGCCAGCCCGGCTTCTAGACCACTTGGTACTATAACTCCTATTTCTGAGACGAGAGCAAAGAGATCAACTAGTAACCAAGGAAAATCAGATACACCACTTTCAATTGCCTCAAAGTCCTCAATTAGAAGGAAATATGACCTTATATCCTCAGCTTCCTATTGGCTATCACAGATTAAGCTTTCTGAATCTGCTGCTAAGCATTCAATTTCCCTTGGCTTTTTCAGACTTGCTTTGGAGGCTGGCTCTGAGGTATGATACTATATCTTGTGACACCTTTGTTGGTCCCCCTTTCAACCGTAATACAATCTTTGAAAACTTGGCAGTGACTAGTGCTACAGACTTCACTATTCCATTAATCTCCTCCACATTTCCTTGCTTTAGCCGAAAATATATCTTAAATTCAAGCAGTTGATTTCCGTTAGTAAGCTCATTGTTAACCTTCCTTGCATTGCAATGTGGATAAACACAAATGTTCGGTTTTCAGCAACAATTTGGCTTTTGTAGTTGGTTAATTGAACCATGTGATTGACAATATTTGCCTATTTTTCTGCTTCAATTTCAGCCTTTTCAACGTTTGAGAGATGAGCTGAAATCTTATGTGCAACGACACAGCCTTGTAGAACTTGAGGAGCCACTGAAACAATTGTTTGATAGCTATAACATTCTACAAGATTCTCAGCAGTTGCAAGTCTCTGAGACTTGCACTCGTGCGCCTAAAGAAGAGACATGTTCATCTAATGATGACATACATAGCTCTTCTTCTGTTGCCAACACTCAGAGAAAGCTATCCAGAGTCTTGAATAAAGGTTCAACTAAAACTGAACTAGTTAAAGAACCAATCAAGGAGAAGACTTCAAAGATTGGAAGCACACCTAGGACCCGGAATTCTGTAAACAAAATTGCTGCAACTGCTACATCTACACAAAAAGCTGGAAGTCGTACCACAAAAGAGAAACTTCAAAAACTTGTTAAGCCAGAACCAAATAAGGATAAGGTGAAAAGACAGGGAAGGGGATCTGATCAAGGAGAAGGTAGTTATGAGTATTGTTTGGTTAAAAATCATTCAGCTGTTCGAGCTAGAAGTTTGTTAATTTTTTCTTTTACAGGGCCTGGTAATGCCTGCACTTCAGAGAAAGTCCTCGAAGAAGATAAAGAAAATCTGGTACGGACAAAATATGATTTAACTTCATTTTGATCGAGCTGGAGAAGCTTTTCATGGATTGATTAATCCTAGTTGTTTAACTGCTATCTTTTTATTGCATTTAATTATACTGACTGGTATAAAACACTTGTGCAGGATGCTCCACAAACAGAAGTGATTAGCACCTGAAATTTTTAGCAGGAAGCTTTTCTTTTAGTATATCGTGTCAGATGCCAAAATTCAAGTGTCTGGATCTGAAGTCTGCATTCCAAAATATTGTATTTGATGTGTTTGTTTGTTTCTTTTTCTTTTCTTTTCTTTCTTTTTTAATTTTATTTACCAAAGTCATTATACAGCTGTCTAGTTTCGCATTGAAATTTATGCTAGACGTACAGTGTTCTTTTTATTCAACAGTTTCTATGCTTTTTGCAGTTGAATACTACTTGGAAGTAGTTAATACATATTACCTGTGATGTAGACATTATGATTGTCATCTCAATCGAGTGGTTTTCATCTTTGTAAAGTTAGCGAGAAATCAACAACTAAGAGGATTTGTGTCTGGTTCTGAATCATGCTATCCAAAGCCCCTCGACTGTAGTGATATTGCCTCGTTACAAGCATAAATCTTTCGCTGCTATATTTGATAGGTAAAATATCACATATTCAACAAGTGAATAGGATTCATCTCTGCTCCTATTGTGAAGTGCATACTTCGCTTTCCTATGATCTTGTACTGAATTTATCCTAACAAGAAAAAAGAAATGGACGTGTTACCGTATAGAGACTGAGAATACCGTGATCATTACATGTTTAATTAAAGCTTTCTCTACCTTGCCTTAATACCCCTACTGCCAGACTAAAGCTACTTTAAAGTATAATCAATAGCTCATAAGTTGAACACCTTTATAAACAATAGCCGAAATTACATCCCTTGTCACTTGGCCCGACAACTCATTAGAAAATGGCCCACATTTTTTTTTCTTCGTTCCCCTTTTTGCTTCGTTCTTCTTCTTCTTCTTCTTCTTCTTCTTCTTCTTCTTCTTCTTCTTCCCATATCAGCCTTTGCACCACAAAATTTCTCAATTATTGTTATTCTCCTTCAATTCTTTTCCGGATTCTAATGGTTAACTAAGGATTTGATAAATAAAAGTCACCATTACAGGTGGTTCGAAGATTCGATTTCAGAAATTGAGTTTTTCGATGTGTTAGTTGTATGGAAGGAGTGTTGTCCCAATTGATTGGAATCATCAAGATTAGTTCAAAACTTAAATTTCAAGTGATTTGGAGTAGATTTAGGCTATACTTGAGTTAAATAGTGTATAATAGCGTATAGAGCCCAAGGAAGAAGAAGAACACGTGAAGCTCCATTGATAGGATTCATTTGTATAATATTGTATAAATAGTGTATTATAGCTTATAAATACTACTTGTACACTATTATATACAAGGTTGATACATTATTTACAGGTATTTGATGAATTTCTCGCATTTTCTTCTTCTTCTTCTTCTTCTTCTTCTTCTTCTTCTTCTTCTCATTCTTCTTATATACCTTATACATAGTGTATCAAGAATATTTTCACTCTGTGATTATTACATCTTTATACACTTTTATACAACTATATACATAATGTACCTCTTTATATAAAAGTGTATAAGCAACTCTGATAAAATTTTTGTACGATTTTCACTTGCAATTCTTGTATAAAACTAGTCCAAATCTCCAGCAAATAACTTCAAACTTTGTATAGAACTACTTAGACTATTTCTAATAAGTTCAAACAATACCCACTCCAAATTTCTCACAAAATCATAATCGAAATTTAACAAGATTGGCATTAAAGGAGCAGTAAAGGAGAAGAGATTTTAGTTTCTCGCGTATGTTTTTTGCGTTTTGTAGTTGTGATAGATACGGATAAACTTGAAGATATACAAAAAAAAAAAAAAAAAAAAAAAAAAAAAAAAAAAAAAAAAAATTCAGAGAAGTACTCCCTCCGTTTCAATTTATGTGAACCTATTTCCTTTTTAGTCCGTGCAAAAAAGAATAACCCTTTTCGTTATTTGGAAACATTTTACCTTTATGCAATGATTTATATCCACACAAAATATATGTGTTTCAAACACCACAAGTTCAAAAGTCTTCTCGCTTTTCCTTAACTCCGTGCCCAGTCAAATGGATTCATATAATTGAAACAGGTGGAGTATTAGTTATGGAAGAAGGCACGAATGAGTGTTGACTGAATGGGGAACCGATTTTTGTTTTCAATTTTGTTTGCATATGATTCTTTTTTATTAATTAAATTAAATATTTATGGGTAAAAAATGAAGAGAGCTACAATAGGGGTAGGTAGGAATAAATAAAGTTGTTATAATTAAAGGGAATGAGAAAAGAAAAGATCTAACTGATATTTGACTACACATTTGCAAACTTATAACTAGGCTAAAATAGTGCAATGTCAATTTATGGAGCACATTATTCTTTTATTGTTACATGTCTTATTTCTTATTTCTTTTCTGATATTATTGTCATCCGTGTTGAGCCGAGAATCTCCCGGAAACAACCTCTCTGCCCTTTTCGGTATAGGGGTAAGGTCTACGTACACTCTACTATCCCCAAACCCCACTAGTAGAATTTACTGGGTATGTTGTTGCTGTTGTGGAAGTTGATAGCTGGATTAAATACCAACGAAATGTCCTCTCCTCCACTCTACGATGATCACCGGTGCAGCTTGATTCAAGTCTAAACGGCTTGAAACTATTCACATTTAAGGGATAACGAAATAAGATATGAAAACCAATTCCCTTCGTACAGAAAGTTACTCGCATTTTTAAAACGAACATTCGTATATTACAGGAGCTTGTCAATGCAATGCAGCAAACGATAAGGCAAACAGCACCAAGCCAGTATACTAGGGCCAAAACAAATGTGTTCCAATCAAATTTCAAAGAAGAGGTTTCAATCCGTAAATGTAACATAGATGAGCCCTGGTGCTCTTGATCTGCAGTCAGCACTGACGTCTTTCTTCCTTAGAATCAGTCTGCAGTCCAGCTCTGCTCCACAACTTCTCTAACTCTGCGATTGTAATCCCTTTTATTCTCACTGAACATCCGAGCTGCTTCCGAATTTGCAGGTGAATTGGGGTTTGGATCACACAGCAATGACTGCAACAATAAGAGTGTCAGCCATTCGCAAACAAGAAACCCATGGTTTAATTTTTCGTAACTCTTTTATTTTTCAAATTTCTTTTATTTATGGCCAAGTACGAGAGCACCATAGTCTTATTCAAGCTTTTAATATTCCTCTGTACGTATGTCCCAAGTAGGATATCTTGGGACATACTAAACGGCTTAGCTTAACTCTCTTGACTCACTATTTACGGATTATCATCTTGCCCTCTCACCAACTTTGCTCTCTGAAATGACCATCCTATATGTATAATCCAGCACCACTACCACCCGGTCTCCTCTCCAATCTACCCAGCAAAGGATACAACAACAACATACCCAGTATTACCCCACAGTGTGGAGTCTGGGGAGGGTGTGTGTACGCAGACCTTACCCCTACCTTGTGAGGATAGATTCCAGTAGACCCGCCGGTAAAGCAATAAGGACTACCCAGCAAAGGATAGTCCAAATTAATGAACAAATTTCAAGCAAGATTCTTATGAGCAAATTGAGGTCTACTATTTCCTACAGCAGAGTTAAAATGCTTAAAACTAAGGAGTGCAAAACCTTAAGTGTGTACTCACTTAAGGTTAGGAAGCAATAATTGTTTGGCACAGAGCTTCCATCAAGAATCTGGCAAAGTAGGAGAACAATATGCCTAGAGTCTTAAGCGTATGCGTATCATCCACGTAATAACAATTTCTACTTCTGCTTGGGGATCTATGCCTTGAATTGCGACTCCAAGTAATCTCAGAGAGATATATGCACACACAAATACATTAAGATAGGGGTCTAATACCATTTTTAGTCGGCCAAGATCAACCTTTATCCTTGTCAACATCCAAATACACACAAGAAGTTGGTCACCTCATTAATGGATGTACTTTTCATACAATATATTCAAGCACCAACATCATACACGATTCTAAGTTTTTTCTCTTCTTTTTTTTTTTTTTGGGTGGGTGTTGGGTAGCGAGAGGAATTCATGTAAAGTTAAACACCAGTAGTTATGGATTGAGTAAACATCTTCATGCAGAATATTACTTGCATCTGGTAATAAGTTGTACGAAATTTACTTGTGATCATAGGAGTGAATGACACAAAATACGAGCATAATATCGAGTTAAGGTTAAAGAAACATACAGTTTCGCTCCATGATCCAACAGCTGTGGCAATCGACAATCTCTAATTACCATGTACTCTCAATACCGGGAGAACTAATAGAGATGAGTTATCACACCCCCTTAACTACGTATTAAAGGAAGCAAAATATGCTTAGGGTTTTTCTTATGATAACTAAGGAAGGGAAGTTGGCCTGTATTTATAGAGAAGCTTCAGGCCTATAATTAATTGGGTCTCACTTATCTACACACAACTCAATTAGATGATTAGGCTTTATATATTTTGTTTACGACTTGGGTCAAGCCACTACCCTTTTCTGTCAATAACCAATCAACGTACAGTCTAATTCCAACATTCTCCACTTGGACATCGTTATTGAAAGTAAGAACAATATTTGGAAAAATTTAGATTTATGAAAAATCGTTTTAGAAAAGAAACAAGACTTTATTGTGACCATGTTACTAATATAGTCGGGGATAGAATGGCTCTAATAATTCAAGTTCCAATTGAAAACACTAAAAGTGAACCATAGAAGACACTATTTCAAGGTATGGATACTATATATGATCACAAACAGTGCAATTTCCATCAACATGAATGGATCAAGCATGTTTACTGTATGTTATCCTTTCTAATCAAGACGAATATAACAGCTCCTAGAAAGCTTTTATTCTCCAAGTGAAAGTGACATAGAAAACATATCAGCCCTAAGAGATTTCTCTTATGACTAGATAATCAAGGTAACAAGCCACAAAACCCATCATTACCATGAGTTTAACAATAGTTAATCAGAGACAATAATGAAGCATTACTCTCAGTATATACATGCCAAGCATCAATTAACACAAGATTGAATATAATATGCATTAAACAACAACAATGCAAGTCATATTCCAATGACACTTCTCGAACAGGCAGTTAAAGATTTAAACTTGATGGGTTCAACTTTTAAGGTTCTTAGCATTGAACTCATTGTACATCTAAAAAACATGGGTTCAG
Organism: Nicotiana glauca; assembly: GCA_026770625.1. NCBI lineage: Eukaryota > Viridiplantae > Streptophyta > Magnoliopsida > Solanales > Solanaceae > Nicotiana > Nicotiana glauca. The sequence goes on from MU677403.1 coordinate 46,227, forward strand.
AATTTAATATTCGTTAAAAAATTTAGTAGTTTTTCATATTAATCTATGCTCCGTATAACAAATATTTGGTTCAATGGAAGCCGTAGATTACTACTCCATCTGCCACTACTTTCCGCTAACCAAAGACATCAAAAGACTCATATTCTTAAGCATGTTATTTAAAAACTAGTATTCCCTCTGTTCCATTTGTATGCGAATGTGGTTGATAGGGCACGGAATTTTTGAAATTATCTACACTTCCGTTCCAATTTATGTGAACATGTTTGATTGGTCACGGAGTTTAAGAAAAAATGAAGACTTTTGGTATTTGTGGTCCTAAACAAGTTAAAAATGGGTCCAGAGTATTTGTGTGGTTATAAAAGCTTCTCATTAAGGATAACATTGGAAGTTTAAGTTGTCATTCTTTCTGGAACAGACCAAAAAGAAAATAGGTTCGCACAAACTGGAATAGAGGGGGTAAAACTTTTGACATGTGAGCCAAATATATGCAAAGTAGCAGAAGTATTCTTTTAGACAAGTGGTGGTGAGAGTTCCATATGCCTTTTCATTTTCTCTTTCCCGAAGAAATGAACAATTTATATCAAATGAGCGCCAAAAAGTCATGTCATCAAGGAAAAAATGGGAATGCTAGATTAAATATTTTCCAAAATAAAAGGATGACATTCTGTCAGCGCTCTGTGCTACTCTTCAATGTCTCCTTTGGTTTTAAATGCCTATTTATAATCACTAAGTTAAAATTTAAAAGATAAATCAACAAACTCTCATACTCCATGGGCACTTCTGACCTTTCCATCTCTTCATGTCATTTGTCAACTCATAGACAGACTCGTAAACTCCAAAGTAGACTATGAAACAAGACTCTCATTCTATCTCCTCAATGCAAACTATTATTCTTATTATTATTTTATTCTTTAATTTATTATAAACTCGGTACCAAGCTGGTACTAAAAGGAAGAAAAGAAAAAGAAATCCTCAACGCCAGTTATCAATACATGGAGAGCCTAAACTCCATATTGGTAAAACATGGAGCGGAAAATGTACTTGACCATGTGATAATGGGTATTTGGACTAATTATTTTGTCTGATTGAGCCTTTTGGACCATGGCCCACTACAAACGAATTTTGGCATTGGACAGAAGAAAAAGTCAGGTTTTTTCTTATTGAGTCACCAACCCCGAGTAGAAATAATTGGAGATTAGCCTGATAGATTATATATATAGAGAGAGACAGTCACACATTGGCTTCTGTTACAAGTGTTTTTCTATGATCAAATTTTCCAGAAACTTTCTTCGACTAGACCGTGTTGTAGACATTTCTAGACAATCTAGAACTATAAAACCTGCAGTTCTAGGTAAATATGCTTGAGAAACAATCTATGTGATTTTTTTAACAATTGCTTCGTCATCATATATAAACAACAGCTCAGATGGAAAATGAACAATATGGAATGTAAATGTAGCTATGTAGCTCAAAAGAAAAACAAAGGGAAATCAAGCTGTCACAAGGATGATGTCTCTGACTCTACGAATCAAGATATCACAAGGATGATGTGTCTGACTCTATAGAATCAAGCTACTACTTGCAACGCATAACTCTCATAACATAGTGATGGTTTCAACCATCGGCTTTAACAATAAAGCTCAGGACAAAACAAATATATCCTTATGCAACAAGACTTCTTGTTTGTTTTTCCTAGACATGGCTAACTGAAAGAATGTGATATCTAAAAATCAATTACAGCCCTATACCTGAATGGATGTAAGTATAGCTGCAACATCATATATTGGACTCCATTGATTTTGAAGAATATCCAAACATATACTTCCATCTGCATAAACTGGAAAAAACCAAAAGGTAAATCCCAGACATAAAATTGACTTTCACTATTCTTTGATTTAACAAATAAAAATAAATCTTCCACTCCAACTTACTGTTAGGATGAAACATGCGAGAAACAAACCGCACTGTTGGTGGCTTATTGGGGTAATCTTCAGAGAATTGAAGTGTCAGCTTGAACGTACCTGATGTTCTCAAATGGTACAGTTACAATCAAACTAGCTATTTCATGTCAAAACAAAGAGAATTTTGAAAATAAATACAATTCATATTATGTTGGAAAGATGGGCAAAGTAACAAAAGCTACCGGAAAGCATAGAGTAATACACAGACAAAATAAAAGCAAATGTAAAAGGCATGAGTGGGAATGCTTAGAGTCTTGGACTGTGAGATCAAAGAAAGGATTCAAGCATTTACAACACTAGAATACGTATCACCTCCTTTTGACGATTTGATACCATTTCATCAGAACTTTTTCTTTCCGTAGTTGTGGCCGGGGAAGGGACAAGGATTAAGAAAAGGGAACGGCTGAGATGATTAAAAAAGCATTGAATTGTATAGACAACTAAGCATTAAACAGTGGACGTGCGCCAACTACTATGCTTTAACATTCTTCTGCCATTCTGCACTAACAACCGAATGCAAGGATAACTCACCACCATCCCAAGGAGTGTCATCAGGACTGCAGGTTACACCAAAACGAAAAGAAACCAGAAAGTAGATTATTCAAACCATACGAAAACAACTTCCCCAAACCGACATCAAACACATCTTTGACACATTTTAAGTATATGACTCACCCAAATATCACGGCATTCCACAGCATAATGTTGTTGTCTTGAGGTGCACCACTAATACCAGCAGGAGGGTCCTGCTGCAACCTCTTGAAATCTCTCATCAACCTCTTTCTAGCCGGAGTCGACATTGTAACCACCTGCAAATTCACAAGTTAAAATCAACAAAGCAAAAGAAGAAGAAAGAGGAGTATCATTTAGGTAAGATACCAACCAAAGAGAACTACTATTGAGCTTTCTCTATTTTGTTAATAAAGTGTATGACCATCTCATCTTAAAGCTTAAGCTAATGGAGACTGGAGAGAGCACATTTTATTACTTAGTTATGCCTCAAAACAGCCCTATCACGTGTGGGCCGAATTTTTTTGATGGTGTGGCCGTAGGGTTCGAACCCAAGCTTGATATCATGTCAAAATGTGCGACCATCTCATCCAAAAACTTAAGTTGTTAGAGAGATCACAATTTTTTATTCCCTTAATTACGATTTCAACATGTTTTCCCTTTTTTCCTAAGTTAAAACATTCAATAGTAAACACCACCGTAGGGGTCAAAAGTATGTAAAGGCTATTTATATGACTTAACACGATTTCATCCACAAGTATCTATCGAATTCTCAGTTTGCTTAACTCATTGATCCAATTCTACTCAGCTTAATTATAGTTAAAGAGCTCAAATTCCAGCAAAATAAATTACAACAACCAATTGTAGCGCACAAGAATTAGGGCTAGGTACAATTCCAATTATAAAACAGTATTTACTGAGAAATCTATGGACATACCAATACGGACGAAACAAGGCGGTGAGCTAGGGTTTTGATTTGATTATGCGTTGAACTCCTGCTTTGTGTTGTCGGAGGTGCCCCTGGAGTTCGCAAAGCGAAGAGGAGAGAGAAGAGAGAGAGAGAGAGAGAGAGGGATTAATTTATCATTGAGAAGATGTAGGTGCGCGGTGAGCCTTGTGTCGGGCCTACTTTAGCCGGTCAGCGGGTCCCACTAGGGAATCACACTATAGTGCAAGAATTCATGAATCATCCCCACTTGGCTTTGCATGATAAACACAGTATCCTATTTCAGATATTTCAGTTTAGTTCCAATTTTTAGGCCACAAAATCCCTCAATTTTAGGCCCCGTTTGGCCATGAGTTTTGTCAAAATAAATTTAGAATTTATTTTTAAAATTCATGTTTGGTCATAAATTTTGTCCACATTTTGGCAAAATCCCAAAATCACCCCAACTGCTAATTTTAGGTCAAAATCCTAAAACTTGGGAATTATATACATATTTTGCCAAAATAAAGTTGGAAAATATATTTTGAAAACTTATTTCCAAATACATTTTCATCTTCAAACTAAACTTCACCTAAATTAGATTTTTCAAAATAAATTTGGAATCTATGACCAAACGCTAGCTTAATTACAAATTTGAAATATTATACTCCGTAAATGGTTATTACCAAAACTAAGGTATTTAGGTTGCGACTTATTTTTTAAGTTAAGAATTCTATTGAATTTTTTGTAAATTCTTGGCGTTTGAGGTCTGGGGAGAGTATACACTTATACCCTACTTTAGGATAGAGAGGTTGTTTCCAAATAGAAACCCAGCATCCTTCCCTCCAAGAACTTTCCACCTTGCTCTTGGGGAGACTCAACTCACAACCTCTTGGTTGGAAGTGGAAGTTGTTTACTGTCAGAGCAACCCTCTTGGTTGGTGTTAGTATGTACGTAGTTAATATATACATATTACTCCATATATACTTGGTCAATTGTCTTGGAGCGTTAAGTCATGATCAAAAGTTAGACTTAATACAATTATCTATAGTTTTATTACATTTTAGATTTAGATGTTGTATTTATTATCTATCATTTGAAAATTGAGAATCACAAAACATATTAGAATTAGTTGTATGTATGATTCAATTATATATGATATATTATATGTAAGTTAAACCATAGTTGATTGATTGATATTCCCATTACATAATTCAGTTTTCAATATGTCAATAGGACTAAAAAATTAAACCGCAACCTATAAGATTTTGAAAGTGAAATGTCTCAATTTGAAAATCCATAATTAGCTATTTGTGAAAGTATTGATATATATCTCCTTATATTGATGTAGCTTAGTTAGACAAATATTAAATCTTTTATAACATATATTATATTCTTGTTTATACCCACTAACACAAACATTTTAATCTAATCTTGTCTTAAAATAATCGAATTATTTATATCTAGTTTTCGAAAGACTAGATAAGAGCTAGTCACTTCGGCTTAATATACTGTCATTTCGGCTAAAAAATTAATGGGAGGGAGCCTTATACTTCCGATCAAATGCCAATTTACCAACCTAAAATTGCACACATTATAAGTTTATTCTACAAATTCCATTGATAAATCAATCAATAAATGAGAAGTTTGCATCAAATTGATATACACATGTAATTCATGGCATGTCACTACTAAAAAATTTGGTTTTAGCGACGAACAAATTCTGTAGCTAAATAGAAAAATTCGTCGCTAATCTCATTTAACGATGATTTAGTGATAAATTATCAGGAAACTCTGGTAGCCGTAGGCGATTTAGCGATAGATTAGCGACGGCGTTAGTAGCTAATTCCAGTTTTTTTTTTGTAGTGTGTAGGCAAGAAATTCGTGTTGTAGTCGTATTTTACACTATAATTACTACACTTTATTCATGTCTGACCTTAAATGATGGTAATTTATTCTTATTATATGGTTTATGCCTTTCAGGAAATGATTCCGAGTTACGAAGGTAATTTAGAGCTAAATCAAACAATTTGGAGATTTAAAGTCTAAGTAAAAGCCTAAGAAATTAAATTGGAATTGCGTTCGGAGCTTTAAATTATTACTCTAAGATTATCGCGCCGCGTAGGGTGTTGTGAGACGCGACTCGGCAGTACAATTGGGAAATTCCTGTCAGAACCTGCTCTTTGAATTTCTTTGTCAATGTGTTTTCCCACTTCGGCTTGGAAAGGGTAATTTCATGCGGACCTACTTCTATATGGTGTAAATACACCAATTTTGGGAGGACTTTTGACCTACGAAAGATTTGAGGAGCAACTAAGGCAAGAAGAGACAATATTTCAATCAACAATCCGTGCAATATTGGAGTTTGTACCGAATTATTAACGTTGATGTTTTCTGTGTCTTTAAACCTTTTTTAGATGACTTTTTCCATTGCTATAGAGTAGTTTTTCCTTAGGGTGTTAACAAACATGGAGTATTCAGAAGCTGATTAGGGATTCAATTCTTGACAATTGCTTGATTTAATTGATGAAGTTTTGAAGTGTATTGTGAAGTTATTCATTATTTTACTTAATCGAAGGAGGAATTTGATATTGAATTTATTTATATCTCATGCTCTAGTTAAATTTGTGATTCACCTAGGTAATCGAAAAAGTCTATTGAATTATTAATCTAACTAGAAAATAAGAAAATATTTGTGAGAAGTTATCCTTTAGACTAAAACCATCAGTATATTCATAACAAGTGTTCACACTTCTTCAATTAGATTATTTCTGGGAAAGAATGTTTAATAGAAAGAGAAGCCGTAACTTCAAGTGTAATCTAATTATCCAGTGAATTCGTGAGAATCAACAGTATCATAGAGCAAACCAATTGAAGAATTGGAGCTCGAGTCAATTAGCTTGCACATGTCTAGTCAATTAACTTTATTTCTCTCATTGATAATTTCGCGTTGCTCAATTATGTTCTCTGTGATCAATTGATACGCGCCTTTTGATGTTTGGCTAAAAATCCATTTTTTTGCATGTAATTTCCCTTGCATTATGCCTTGAACTTGTTAACTTTAGTGTGAATATTTGTGACTCGAGCTAAATAATGATATTTATATGTGTAGGCGTCAATTAGAAGTAATTTGAAAAGTTTGCATGCAAAGTAAAGTAAAAAATGGAATAATCTGAAGAAAGTATAAGTTTGGTGCCCAGGTCCCGAACATCGAAGCGAGGTTCACTTTGTCAGATCGAGATCTGAGCAGAAGAAACCAGAAAAGTCTCGGACAGCGAAATGAGGTTCACTTTGCTAGACCAGGCGAAGCAGAAAAATCAGCTTCTCCAATTCGAATTAGGAGAAGCACAATTCGCTCCATACAAACCCTAGCCGCTATAAATACATCAAAAAATGTCATTTTGGAAGGGGAGACACTATTTGGAAGGATAGAAGACTTTGGGGACATTATTTGGAGGCAAGAACATTACGTGGAATAACTTTTGGAGGAGAAAACCATTGAGTTCTTTATTCCTTCATCTTTTTTTTATTTGTTTACATAAAATACTTAAAAAAGTGTTACTACAAACATGAGTGGCTAAGCACTCTAGCTTTTAGGGTTGTGTTTGACAAGATTATTAATGTTTATTAATTACATCTTTGTTTATTCGAATTATCATCTTGTGGTTGTTTCTTTAATTCTAGTTTTAACTTATGAATTATTGTGGCTTACAATTCACCCTACTATCTATGCTATGCTTGGCAAAGTTGTGTTTAGATTAGAGTAGAATTAAAGAGAGCTTGTCTCTAAACCCGTGGTTTGGGAAACTATTTCGTTGTTAGGATAGAAATATACTTAACAGTCTTGCTTAGTTGAATAACATATTATATTCGTTCATGATAGACTCAATACAACATGAATATATGATTGATATATTGTGGATAGGCGAGTAGTATTGTGGGAACATGTTATTCATATAGACGATGCGGTCAATTAGCAACCATTAATAATCTGGATTAACTAGTATGGTTATTGAACTTAATAGGATTGATAAACCGGCCACAACCCTAGAATCTTTATCTTCTCTAAGAAAATCTAAAAATACATGTTTGCATTCTTAATCTACTTACTTGTTCAATTTCTGCAGAAGTAGTTTAGTAAAAAAATAACATTTTTGATTATTTTTGGCATTTAATTGATTTTAGTTAATTAGTTAACAATTAACGACTTTTAAGTCACTTTATTACTTGTCGGTCACGTATACTTGCGTGTACTTGGGGAACCAGCAAGTTTTTGGTATCGTTATCGGGGACTTAGTTATTAATTGTTTATCTAAGTTAAGATTTTATTTGTTAGCTGTTTAATTTTTAATTTTTATTTTGATTTATTTGTGTTAACGCAGGCTGTTTTCTTAAATGCGGAAGAGTAAAAGCGCGAATAACTTCCTACCTCTTGATCTTGAAATAGAACAAACACTTCGCAGGTTAAGGAGGAAAGTCGAAGCTAGAACTAGAACAGAATGATAGTTGGACATCATAGTTCAACCTCAACCACTAGAGATGGCAGGTAATGAAGAGCGACCAGTAATCGATGTTGCAAGGCCTAATCTTTCTAATATGACTAAAGCTATAGTAAAGCCTGATATTACGGGTCACTTTGAGCTCAAAATAGTACATTACAACTGATTCAGTCCACATGACAGTATGTGGGTCTATCTTATGAAGATTCACATTGGCACATTCAAAACTTTCTGGAAATTATAGATACTTATAATTATTCAAATATTTCCAAGGACTATATTGGACTGACGCTGTTTCCATTTTCACAGCTCGGGAAAGCCAAAACGCGGCCGCATAAGGATCCTGCAAACTCAATCCACACTTGGGATGATCTAGCATGAAAATTTTTAATCAAGTTTTTTTCTACTAAGAAGACAAAGTTGCTGAGGAGCTAGATTCTTGGGTTTCAATAATGAGATGGCGAGACTCTTCGTCAAGCTTGGAAAGATATAAGAAACTACCCCGAGACTCCTATATCATTGTCAGAATGATAAGATATTGGGTCACACTTTCATTGATGAGTTGGACGAGATATCAAATATGAATCTTGACTCACTATGTGGGAGTAGGTTCATGGCATGACTGTATAGTGAAAATTCAAATCCTGCTAACCAATTTCACTGCTAATGATAATAATTAGAAAGGAGATGGGGAACCATGAAGAGTACTTAAACAGAAAGCAGCAGGTGTACTTGAGCTTGATGATTTCTCATCCATGAGGCCATACATAGCGAGATTAGAAAATCAAATGACTATAATGAAAATACACAAAGCACAACATATGCAATATGTGCAACAGATGTCTACTTGCTACGAGTTATGTGTTGAAGGTCACACAAGTGACATATGCCCCATGAATACTGAATCCATCTACTATGTGGGGCAACAAGCTAGAGGGCCTATGAATCAAAATGCTCAATATGGTAACACATAAAATCCGAATTGGAAGAATCATCCTAACTTCACTTGGGGTGAAAATCAGAATAACAGGCCTCAAGCTAATTACAATCAGCCACCTAAACCCCCATAACAAGTAGAGGAGAGTTTGACTAACATGATGAAAAAGCTCTTGATAGACAATCAGAAATTTATGGCTGACAATCAATAGTTCCCGCATAGAGTTCAGAAATTTAGAGAGGCATTTGGGAAAATGGCTAACAATCAGAACACTAGACCTGCTGGAGCTTTCCCAAGTGATACAGAGAAACATCCTCAAGTTAATGTAGTGACATTGAGAAATGGAAGAGAGTTGGTAGAAGTGCCTAAGAAGAAAAAGGAGATGTTTGGGCTTAAATAAGAAATAGTGCCAAAAGCTGTAGAGGTAGATGAGAAAAACAAAATAGAGTCTAAGCATATATCAGAGAAGGTGCCACTCCATTTTCCTCAAAGATTGAGAAAGAAGAATGATGACCACATGTTTCATAAATTTCGAGATACGCTGAAGCAGATACACTTGAACATCCCATTAGTGGACATGCTCCATTATATCTCAAAATATGCAAAAATATATTAAGGGATAGTGGAAAATAAAATAAGGTTAACTGAGTTTAAAACCATTGCGCTTACTGAGGTGTGCACTTCCAGGATTCAACACAAGCTTCCACAAAAGCTTAAGGATCCGGGTAGTTTTACCATCCCTGTGAGGATTGGTGAGATCAATATGGGTAGAGCCTTAGTGATTTGGGTGCAAGTATCAATATGATGCCATTGTCAATGTTCAAAAAATTGGGCTTAGGAGCTCCGAGACCAACTATGGTGATGCTACAGTTAGTTGATAGAACTTATGTTTATCCTGAGGGGGTAGTTGAGGACGTCTTGCTGTTGATTGGGAAGTTTATTTTCCCTGCAGACTTTATCATCCTGGACTACGAGGTTGATGATTTAGTTCCTATCATATTGGGACGATCTCTCTTGGACACTAGAGATGCTATTATAAAAATCCAAGAAGGTAAGATGAATATGAGGGTGGACAATGAAGAAGCAGTCTTCAATGTATATCAAGCCATTTAGTTGCCTTGTCATTACGAGGACCTTGCCATGATTAGAGCCAAGTGTGTTTAAAGAAGATGTACTAGAAAAGGCATTTATGTTGTTCAATCACTTGGAACTTGAAGAAGAGGTTGAGGAGATGTTGCACATTTTGGATATATCTTGTGAATACATAAGAGAAAGATCCCAATTTGAGCCTCTGGATAGGACAACCGGCCCCTCCCCTAACCCTTCATTGAGGAGGCCCCAAAACTGGAACTTAAACCCTTACCATCTTAACTTCATTATGAATATTTGGGAAGTTATAACATTTTACCTTTAATTGTTTCTTCTCATTTGTATAACTTGCAGGAAGAAAAGTTGTTGAGGGTGTTGAGGAAGTACAAGCATGCTATTGGTTGGACAATGTCCGATATAAAAGGGTATTAGCCCTGCATTCTGTATGCACAAAATACTCATGAAGGTGGGACACAAGCCTATCATAGAACATCAATGCTGCCTAAATCCAGTCATGAAAGAGGTGGTAAGAAAATAAGTGATTAAGTGGCTCGAAGTAGGTATAGTATTTCCTATTTCCTATAGTAAGTGAGTAAGCCCGGTCCAAAGTGTACCTAAAAAAGGGGGTATAATGATTGTAGTGAACGAACAAAATGAATTAGTCTCAACTAAGGCCGTAGCTGGTTGACAAATATGCATAGACTATAGGAAGTTGAATAATTCTACACGAAAAGATCACTTTCCTCTCTCCTTAATTAATCAAATCCTTGACAGGTTAGCCGGACAGGAATACTATTGTTTCCTTGATGGATATTCAGGGTGTAATCAGATTGATATTGCCTACAAGATCAAGAAAAGACCACTTTTACACGCCCTTATGGCACTTATACATTTAAGAGAATGACATTCGTGTTATGTAATGCATCTGCGACTTTTCAAAGGTGTATGATGGTTATTTTCACCGATATGGTGGAACGATTTATAGAAGTATTTATGGATGATATTTCTATTTTTTGTCCCTCTTTTGATGAATTCTTGACCAATCTTGCTAAAGTGCTTGCTAGGTGGACTAATCTCATATTGAATTGGGATAAGTGCCATTTTATGGTATGTGAAGGTATAGTGCTGGGGGATAAGATGTCCAAAGATGGACAGGAAGTTGACAAGGCTAAGGTGGAAGCAATTGAAAAGTTGCCACCACTAATTTCAGTGAAATGAGTTCAGAGTTTTCTGGAACATGCAGGTTTATATCACCGACTTATAAAGGATTTCTCAAAATTTTCCTTTCCTTTGTGAAGGTTGTAAGAGAAGGATATGCCGTTCAAGTTTGACGATGCTTGTCTGAAAGGCATTCGAGGAGCTGAAAAAAAGTTAGTGAGTGTTGTTGACGACCAATTTTGATCCTCATTTTTTAAAATTAATTAATTTACATATAATAATTTACAATAAATATTTTACAAGTATTTTCTAGCAATAAAAACATATTTGTAAAAGTTAATTAATGTTATAAATAGAATTTTATTTATAGTTAATGTCTATATTTAGAAAGATTCTAGGGTTTATTACTTGGTGGCTAAGTCACTCTCTCCCTATAAATATGTAAGGCCCCGTAAACAATTTTTTGGTCTCAAAACTTAGTAACTCGTGGTGTCGACTCCGAATATGTGTTAGGGATGGGTAGAATAGCTCATCGCGGTTCGGACCCTTGGTAGTGATCTAAGCCTTTAAAAATTAAAAGAATCAATTTTTCCAGAAATTGTCAAAAATGCGGTCCAGAATGCGGTCGCAGATCAGCTATGCGGACCGCATTCCTACCGTAGAGTGAAGCAGAAGAATTGCCAAAGTTGATGTCAAAAATGCGGTCCATTATGCG